>JAGXCT010032970.1:23014-41506 GCA_022495035.1 Philopotamus ludificatus | reverse complement strand
TACTGATTTTTTAAAAAAATAATTATCACTATTTTGTTGTTCTTTTAGTATATTTGATATTATTAGCCATAAAAGATGCTTCTTTTATTCTTAGAAGTCGAAAAGGTTTCGTAATTCCGACTCTGATTCCGATATTTACCAACAACACGAGTCCGACACCGACTCTTCAACTCCGACTCCGACTCAAAAAAGTTAAATTTTATCAGGTTGTTTTCCTACCTTTGCATCTAGCCAATTTTTTTATGTTATAGTCATAAAAATAAAATAAGATCAACTTTATTAATTATTAATATTAATATTCTTAAAAACAACATTACTTCTATTAAATATGTAATCGTAGAAGCTCTCAAATCAGAATTGAGGATTTAAATATTTATTATTAAACTCAGTTTTATTTGTTGATCATAATTAAAAACATGTTATATTATACAAAACACATCATAAAAGTATAAAGAAAAATATTATAAT
Organism: Philopotamus ludificatus; assembly: GCA_022495035.1. NCBI lineage: Eukaryota > Metazoa > Arthropoda > Insecta > Trichoptera > Philopotamidae > Philopotamus > Philopotamus ludificatus. The sequence goes on along the minus strand of JAGXCT010032970.1, from coordinate 41,038 downwards.
ACACGATATTAGTGAGAATACGTACAATGTACAAAATGTTTATGTAAAATCATAAAATCCCAACTCATATGTACATACAATTCGCATGAGTATTTTATATTATATAACAATGATTAATATAAATAACAAGGAAATATAAAAAAAAAAAAAAAATTCTTGTGTAACAAATAACAGAATATATAAAGTATATATAAAAAGAAAAATAATAACAAGAAAATGTAAATATTCTTGTATAACAAATAACAAGAGAATATAAAGTGTATATAAAAAAATAACAAGAAAATATAAATTTCATCAAAGTGTACATGACAATAAAATATGGCTGAGGTTTTCCTGGAGGGCCCGCCCTACGGTGAGTCTAAATGTAGACTACCTCTGACGAGCTATCGTGGCAACCATCGCATCTATGTGCTCCATGGACAAACATGCGACCAACACCTAGCGGGCAAGGGTAGTGTGTTGAGGGGAGGAGAATCTGCCCGACCTGGCCGGCGGTAGGCTCGCTGGCAAGCCCTGTAGGCAGGGATAGAGGAGACAAGATCTTGGCGACAGACGGGGCCAGGGGACCGCCTCACTTCATTGAGCTTGGTCTCTCTTTCATTGGAAAACTCCGGACATTCCCAGACGATGTGTTCCGAAGATTGTTCCATGGAGTCACAGAACTCGCAAGCCGGGTCATCCTTGAGGCATCCATGTCCCGTGATAAACTGAGACACGTAATGGTCAGAAATAAACCAGTGCAGCTTAACTCGAGCTAGTACATTGGGGAAGAACCGGAAACCAGTTCTTCCCGTACCCTCAGTAGACCAGCGGGATTGCCAAATCTTTAGCGCAGTATTTTGAAGTCTCTTCTTGAATGCGGCTTGCTCCAGAGCTTCGACGTCGGTCGGGAGAATGTCCTGGTCCCCAAGACGTGCTCAGTAGCCACGAGGGATCAACCAGCCCGCAGCCCGGACCTGGAGTTCCAGGTCGATGGGCAGAACGCCGGCAAGGATCGACAGAACCGCTGTAGAGGCAGTCTTATAGGCCCTGGTCAGCGCGATTTAAATAGCGGAAAACAGCTCTATGGATACTTAGGCTAGTGGCAATGCTGTAACGGTCAACACTGAATCTTTTACGATTTCTGTATACCACTGTATTGCCATTTTAACATTTAAATAATAAGCTCGGCCATTTTTTTCCACCATTTTCAATGCATCGTAAAGTTAATTTTTATTTTTTTAAATGGTACCTCCTTCGTCTACTATATAACGAGGACGTTTTATTTCTTCTTGTTCGTTGAGATATTTTTCAAAATCGTCTTCAGATTCAGCGTTGTCGGATGAAGATGATGATAATTCAAGTATTGATGGATCAAAGCTGCCTGATATCGTCTCGTTTTCCACTCAAAGGCTTTTCATAAGAATGGTTAATTCAAATAGAGCGATCTAATCTTAAATTCTCATTACATACATAGCACCTTAGTAATAAGATTGCTACACTATACATTGGTTCAGAGTTTACTTGAATCAAGATCTATCGTCTGGGCTAGAGAAAATCCAGAAGAAATCCTTAAGATATCTCTACTTAAGGAATTTGGATTTTATTCGAGCTTATACCTCAGTGCATGGATTTAGGGTTGCCTGGGGTATGTAACTCTATATAAAAGAAGGTCAATATACTTGGCAAAGCACTTATCCATGCTGTTGGTTGGGGCAGTACATAACCCCCTTGAACTGTGTGAGTTGCCCTTATGGGCGCTACCCCACTACCACCGAGCTCGTTAGCATGTGCTTTTTCTTCTGCCTAATGTAAGGACAGATGCTCTCGGAAACTCTCCGATAACCAGAGCTATTACTTTGCTTAACCACTTGACTAATCATGTTGATATTATCGATGTAAAGTATCGTTGTCTTTTAAAAATAATAAATACGTATTAATTCTCTTAGAAACGAATGTGGAGACTATATACTTGAGATGGCTGAGAGATTAGTATATATTTCCCGCCGTCCTCTTGTAATTTATATTTTTAAAATTCTATTTCCATTTTTGCGCGAATACGCCGGCGATTACGTGTCTTGAAATTATGTGAAATCAACACCAGTCCCGTTCTAAAGCACATATTTTATATGAACATATAAAGAAAAAATACATTATTTTAACAATAGCATTTATAATATTAGAAATTGATATAATTGATAAATTAAACTTTATCTGATCTGGCTGCCGACACAAAAAAGCCTGCTGGTCCTGGGCTACACAAAAAAAATCAATTTCCAAACAATCAGCTATGAGAATATTTATCATCGGACATTTTCAAAGCATTAAGATAAATACCGACAATAAAGAAAACCATGTCGATTATCGGAGGTGTAAGTTATGATTAGAGGCTCTTTTGTGTCGTACGTGTGGAAGCTCGCTACACTCCACTCACGACCGGGGAGCAACACTCACTAATGAAGCTCTCTACCTGATACCCAACTATTTTACATATCCAGATGCTCGGCCACACTATTTACTCAGTGTTACATCCATAAATCTGCATCTACAAAACCAACAACATCACACGAGACAGGCGACATCAGATGGCGGTGGTTCCGGATTGCGGCCAACTTGTACCTGCAGATTCATGATATATTGTATTGGATGTGAATAATTTAGTTCTTTCTATGAATACAATAAAATAATTACTTACTTATCAGTTACTACATCCAATTTTTAAGCAAAAAAAAATAATGATCTGCATATAGAATATAGATTTTGTCTTGAAAATAAGGGCAAAGGATGTTGAATTCGGTTTCGAGTCGATTAATAATTTATAAATATCATATTAGTAGGTGTTTTTTTAATATAAAATAGAACGATTATCAAACTTTATCTAGAATACCATCAATCTCTTTAGGCTGTACGATAAACCTTTCTATAGCGACGAGATAAGGACTCCTATCAAATTTTGTAAATTGAACGAAATCAATTTATCAAACAATTTTTAATGACCTTCTTATATTTTTAGTTTGTTCACGCCCCCGTTATATTTGTCAACCAAAGGGTATTGACCTTTATTTCGTGCGACAAATCTTAAAAATTTGGGGTAGTAAACTGCGAACTATAAGGAGGAGCTATAGGAGGGATTATCGCACAGGCCGTTCAGTAGAAGAAAATGCCATAGGGAGGTTAATTCATGTTGCCATATCTAAAAAAATGAAGAACTCTTCAAAGTCATATTGTGAAAAGTGCGTGGATTTTGTCCAGTTCTCCACGGCTCTAAATATTATTTTATATTTCATATAAAAATAGTGAAAGCATATTATTAACTAATCCGTCACGGTGGCTCAAAACTAAAGGCGTCGCCCGATGGGGTCTATTTACTATAGAAAATAGACCGCAAGGATTTCAAGTAAAAATATGAATGAATTCTTTATCAATATTTTGACTTACAATGCCAAAAAATGGGTTATTTTAAGAATAAAAATAGTTATTCATGATATGCTTATTAATTTGGATTTTTTTGGTGACGCACGAACTCGGCGATGTCCCACCGCAGACTGAGGCATGCCACCGTATCTTAGCTCTCGCCGCACGTGTCACTATTACGGTTTCACTTGCACTTGCACATGCGAGATGTATTTTCTCGCTCGCTTCTGGTACGAAGCGTGAAAAAACATCGCGCTCGTGCCAATAGAAACGCATATTGTTGCTTTAATTTTTTTTCGCAATTGTGGATAATAAAGGTCAATAATTATTTATATTTATTCTTTTTTAGACAAATACAAAAAGGTTCTAACATGTAGGATTTATATAATAATTTATATAATAAAAGAGATATTCGAGAAAAATCAAAAACTTGGAGTCCCAAATAGACCCCCCATCGGCACGGCTAGGTAAAATTTGACATTTGATTGTTATTTTCTTACTTAATCTTACCAATTACTGACGGTAAACATCTGCAGTAATTGGTTACCCGCTTTTAATAATTAGAAATAAATTATTCCTCTTACATCCCACAAAAATCACAAAGAACTTTTTGTAGTGTTAAACCAGACGTAGTGGTCAGAACGGGAGTTTGATTCAGAGAAAGCCTTTGCATTTTTCGACTTATGCTTTCATAAACGATCCATTTCGCATCTCCAGTTACAAATTCCTCTAAAAAGGGTCAAATTCTTGGTCACGGCAACAAAGAATTGCTTGTGTTTTTCCAAACTTATTTGTTATCTTCGAATAGTACGTGTGGTGACCAAATTCCTAATCTATTTGTTATACCGATGCGTTTTAAATGTGACTGTACAGAAGATCTCGGAGGCTTCAGTATCTGAAATGATTCCTTAATGGGTAATCGAGAATCCGACTTGATCAGGGACATCAAATTTAGAAGGTCGTGCAGATTCAGGTGTATCTCATAAATACGCGATTTCTTTCGGATCCCTCTAATATATTATATACACAAAAAATACCTGGAATCCTTTTGACATCCAACAATCTTAATATATATAAAGACAAGTATACAATTAAACATATATAGCTTTTTTGTATCTAACCTTAGATTTAAATTATTAACGTTAAATGACAAAAAAATATACATATTAATAATAAAAATCCTTTGAATTTTGTTAAATTAAATCTATTTTTCATACCTCGACATACCGCGAAGAGTTCAACGGTACCTCGAGCACATTCGCCTTGCCATCTCCGCGATTCTCACAATGGTAAATAGACCTTGTAGCGTCTACGATCACCATAAATTAGTAAACATCGATCTGTTTAACATTGATGCAATCAGGCAGATCCCGTTGTCCAGTTCCCACATGGGGTCTTGATGAGTTTCGAAAGTCCGCCGATGATCTCAGCCGACTCGCCGATCCGACCGGACACTTGACCAGGGGGGAAAGCCCTGGGATCAGTCTTGTCCTGATCGGTCGGTCTAGATCTGGTCAGATTCGTGGTTTCTATTATTCGCTCGGTCGGCTGTTACCAATTAGAGCCAACACGGCTAGGTGCATTCTGCGGATACGTCGATACGAGAGCAAATCGAATTGCATTGAAAACTAGATGGTACACCGTTTGTTTAACGAGCGGTATATTTAGAACTAATTAGAATAAGGAAATCGTGGTTTAAATTTGTTACAAAAAATCATGTATAATAAGGACTTTTAACCTTTCCACTCTGGCCATTTTAGGTCAAATCTCCTTTCTATTCTCATTAATTTTATGTATAAGAAACACATATAGGGTTTGATCTGATATTCTATTCACTAAAAGATTTGTTTTTAAATAAATCATTAGAAAAAAAATGGTTGAATTTATCTAATTTTAATTAATTTGGTATAAATTATTTCAGCTAAAAAAAGGATATTATCACAATACGAAAAAGTATCTAAATAAATCTCTAAAGAATAAATATTATAAATAATCATTAACCTTTTATGGTCGCAATTGCGAAAAAAAACAATAATATTCGTCACTGTTACGTCGACGGCAATGTTATTTCTCGCTCGTATCCGGTAACATGTGCTAAGCGCAAGTGAAACTAAATTAGAATGAGAGCTCTGAGTCATTGACGTGTCTACAGTCTGCGTCGGGACATCGCCGAGTGCACGCGTGACTTACGCGCAGTATTGATTAGTAAAAAAAAATCAAAACATCGACGAAATTATAAAGCATGTCATGAATAACTATTTTATTTCTTAGAATATTTTTTTATTTTTATAAAAAGTGTAAAATTCATTAATATCCTGGCTTGAAATGCTTGGGGTCTTTTTTCCAATTTAAATGGACTTCCTTCGGACGACTCGGCTGGTTTGAAGCCGCTTTAACGCAACTTAACTGTTTTAATCCAGTCCATGGATCAATCTGTATACAAGAAAAAAATGTTTTTAAAATCACATTAATATTCTTAACTGTGTGAGGATAATCGATGAGACTTTTTTGAGATAAGGTCTCAACTTAGAAGAAACTCAACTCAACACTGAAGCAATTTTGCAGCTTTCAGTAGGATGGAGCATTTAATTACAGCAACTCTCTCTAATTAATTGAACATGGATAATATTTTTGAAAAGCAACATTTAAATATTTATTTATTTATTTAAAAATCGGGTCGTTGTCAACTCTAAGTAAAAGATTTAATTTTTGTTATATTTTTAGAATAATTATTACAAATATATCTCCCCCCATGTATTTTGATGATGAATTTTTGGGTTTAACCTCTTATCGATATTTGGCCTCGATGATTATGAATTGATCTTGTCCAGAGTTGGTTGTGATACTCTGATCTCTCATCATCAAATCCTCGATATCTTATTGCTTTAATAATTATTTTTTCGGTCGAATTATGGATCTATTAGAGCAGTGTTTCCCAGCCTTCTTTATGCCATGCCCCACCGTAGTCTTTTCAAAAGTCATATGCCCCACCGACCTCTTTTTTAATTAAACATTAGGTAAATTTTTAAAATATATATTATAACTGGAAATTATTAAGCACAAAATGACAATTGAAAAGTAAAACAATAAAACACAAGTGATAATTGAAATTTAGTACAAAACACAATACAAACATCTAGACGCTGAATCCATTATTAAATTTTCAAATCTAGTTACGCTTGTTACAAATAAATTTTATGTCTGATCTAACTTAGCACTCTAGTCTTAGGTCCCCCCTATTAGTTATATCTAGAGATACGTATTTTAGCATCTATTTTTAAAAAAATATAGCGTTTTAAAAGACAAATTTAGCATCTATTTAAGTTAATAAGTCTAATTTATACATAACGATATACAATATATTGATATAAAAACATTTGAAATTAAATAGAATTACAGGAATACACAGATTAAATATGATATAATAATTAAAAATTATTAAAGTTTATCATCGAGCATGTTTCTATTGATGTTGTTAATGTTGTAAATAAAAGTAAGTTTCTTATTACTGATATCGTTTCCATCAATTTGGAATTGAACAGATGATTTTAAAGTTCTCTCATAAAACATATCTTGTTTCCATGGTATATTTAAATGTGTGACTGAGATTTACTAAACTTTTACAGGAAAACCTCGACTTAAGAATATCTATTAATTCTATTTGGTATGTCTGTCTGTTCTTAAGTAGCTTCTGGGTTTCCATAGGCAAAATATCACCTATGTTATAACCGAGAGATCCATATATGGACAATTTCGCATCTATTCGCAATTTTCGCATTTATCGCTTTTATCGCTTCTATGTCGCATTTATCGCAAAATGTGATAATCACGTATCTCTAGTTATATCCAATCGATTTCTTTTTTTTATGAGTAAATCGCTTATATACCACACCTATCCCACCAAATAAGATGATAGAAAGGGCAATAATAAATTTCTGGCATGCAAAGCAATATTAGATATTTTAGTTTGTTTCTTCGCACATCCATGCCATTATTCCTTTATATTAAATATACTCTTGTAATCCAACTTCATCACTTTGCATCTTTGTCTTCCTTTGATACAGTTGTTCATTTGAAATATCTACCTACTGGCTGTGTCAACCAAGCTAGGAAAATTTATTTCTTTTAAATCAGCAAATCGTTTTTTAAAATCAGTTAATAAAGTTTGCAGATGGTCGAAATTTTACATCGACCTTTACTTTAGCATTATCAGTCAATTCACATTTTTCAAAATTTTTGTTAAAAATACTTTTTTTAGATAATTCAATAAAAGTAGTGAATGCAAATATCTTTGTTTTGACATCGACAAGTGTTTTCTTTGATCCTTGAAGTTGGCTATTTGGTACATTTAACTTTCAAATATATCAGTTAAATAACTCATAAATGCTTTACCGTCGACCGTCACTGCAAACTTCATCAGTATGGCTGCTGAAAAATCACTATCACAAATCATATCAAATAATTCCATAAATCTTTTAAGGAATTTCCCTTTATGCCACCCTTCGCCACTTCCAGTGTGAAGTAACAGTCTAACGTGGCCTGCATTTGGTCTTTATAAAATAACTTAAAGAGACGCCTACATTTGGCACTAGCTCTTTAATCGTATTGATACACTTTATCTTTTGATTACACGGAATTTAGGACCTCATTTAGAACAGGTGGGGACATTTTAGCCACCACAAGTTTTGACCCTCTACTATAGTATGGTTTTTCCCATTTAGCGATGAGCAATAAAATTTGGTAACTAGCCTCAAGAGTACGATCGACACTTGCAGTTTGTGCAGAAGATAGATTTGTTAATGTTGTTCGTTTTCCATTTTTTTCCTTAAGCTCATCATCAAATCCTCGATATCTTATTGCTTTAATAATTATTTTTTCGGTCGAACGATGGATCTTTTAGAGTAAAGTCTCCACTCATGGAGGATTCTTGGATGTCTGTCCAGAATATGTCTCTTCCGAGTCGTTGTCATTCTTCGTTATATCTTACAGAGTATTTTTCTTTCTATGAACCGTCGGTACTTCAAGTACCTATGCCAGTAGTGTCCTGTATCCGGTTTGCATTTTCTTCTGGATTTCTGGATACATATTTGTTTCATGTATAAAAATTTTATACTTTTTCTAGGCAATGATTCCCCTTTCTCAGCTCTGTCGCTTGATTCCGGGTACAGTCATGTATATTACATGTAATAAAATCAGCGTCTGGTTTATCTCACGAGTTGATTCCGCAGATGACACCGCGATAAGCGAATGTCTGCCATTTTCTCAATTTTTAACCGTGGCACGTAGAGTCGAAAGCCCGTCCACTTACATAGACCGGCGTTCTTCAAGAGGAGGGCCGACCCTGGGGTAGGCTTAACACTCGGTGTAACGGCAATGGTTCCATATTGCCTGTAATAACACACCGACAGCGTCGTAAACATGGACCGGGGCAACTCATTTAACCGACACTGTACCATTTACATTGAAACAAAATTACATTTTCATACAGTGCGCTGATTGATTTCCACCCAAAGCTCTTCTAGTGCTTCGGATCTTATCGCCACTGACCGATAATGGCCCCGGCAGACCGACCTAACCATCATAATCAAGTGCTTTATGTCCGCTACGGTGCAATATGGAATCATTCATTCTTATATTACATATTAACACTTTTTTTCTCTATAAACTGAAGATCGGCAAATGGCGGAATATATCTATAATTCGTATAATTACAAAAGAAAGTCGGATCTTGTCGTTGTTTATTTTTTATTATTATTTTTCTCATTGTTCAGATGGAGCAGTTAACTGAATTGGACACGGTCGATTGGTGTTTAACTAGAGTCGCCATTGTTTTGACAAACGAGGTGTGAGCGACAGACACGTTGGCCAAGTGAAGAAATAGCCAATTCCATTTCATGAGTCATACACAAGACCAGACATATACAGAAATTATTGTCGCAAATCGTATGATAATAATTCTCAGTCAAATCAGGTCATATTACTTTATTGTAAATTGTAGACGATAAATGCCTACGCTGAAATGGAGATTTCAATAAATCGTCGGCCGTAGCGATCGCCAAGGCGAGCTTTCGCAATTTATTCGACTGTTTCCGCAAACCGTTAAAAATATTATCCTAAAAGGAAATTGAATTGTGTTTGGATAATTTATGTTGTGAAATTTAGAGAAATGTATATAATAAACAATTATTATTGAAATAAATCGTATAGTTTTATATAAATGACATTGAATTTAAACGTTTCTAGGTCAATTTTTGTTGTATTCAATAAGATAATAATTATGGAGTCTCTCAATCATCAGTGCAGGTTAGGTTAGGTTAGGATAGGTTAGGAGTCTCTCAATCATCAGTGCAGGTTAGGCCGTGAAGTTTATTTCTAATCTAAATGACTTATTTATATATCAAATGTTATGTTTTATTAAACGTCTTTAATAATTTTCAGGATGTCTACAATAATATTAAATATTGTTTTCATAAAAATAAATAATGCTTAAACTAACTAAATATTTGGTCAGATGCTTAATGTATTTACAAGAATCAATGGTAATTGTAATTTTATGAAAGCATACTTATCTTTTGTATATTGACATTTAAATTATTATAAGTTCTGACAAATTTTGTATATATTTTATTTAGAATGAAGAATTATTATTCACAATGCTCGGCTTATTTATACGATGTTTAAAAATATTTATTATTAATTCTTACACGAATATAATTTATAAATATATATTTAATGCTTAGATTTAAATTGAGTGAGCGAGAGAGCTTTTTAAACAAAACATAATTACTTCATATATTTTCTTTTAATAATTTGGTAATAAAATCGGGTTATGTATTTCGAGAAATTCTTACACCAACTTTCTTTGCTTTTAGATTTATTAATTATTAAGAAAAATAATACTCAGTATATACATTTACAATATTCATATATTTTCATTAAAAATTCAAACATTTTATATATACAAAATTAGAAAATACCTTTATTTTACAATTGAACAAAGGAAATATAATCATTAATGAGTTAATTTGTAAATTCCTCCTTTGTGTGTATCCATAGAAGCGAAATAGACACAGTTATCGACGCTCACTCCGACCTTAACAATTCTAGGTACGTTGACTTCCGTCATCTGGACGGCTTTATAAGTTCCAGCTTCCACCAAAAACAGTCCACTGTCCGTACCGAAGTAAGCGTTGTCGTTTTTATCAACACAGACACTGTTGACTTTCTCCTGATAGAGTCTGCTGATGGGGCACTTGAGTTGAACATCCACACAATAATTTTCGTAATATATCCTCCTGCAGGAATCCACCGCAAACGGCTTGCGCACAGGTTCATGGAGCGGAAGTTTCTCCATCTCGTTGTCCCGGACTTTGTACGCCTGATCTCCACTGCCCATGTTGGCGAGCACATACACGCTGCCGTGGATGTCGGTTGTAATGTATTTGATATCGTAGTCGTTGCTTCTGAAGTAGATCCTGGTGTACGTGGAGTACGTCTTCATGACGTCGATACTTCCCAACGACGCCAGGTAGACATTTTTGTTAGTGTCGGCAGCCATGTCCATCACGTGCCTATCAGACGGGTTGTTGATGATGGTAACCGTCTTCGGGTCGTCCTTTGGGATCTTAAATATGGTGTTGTCCTCACTAATGTAGAAAACGTTCATGGCGTCGTCGATGGTCACATTCCTCACAGGAGTCTCAACCAGACGAGTAAGAACCATTGTCGATGAAAGTAAAGAGGCGGAGGAGAGATCGATGTTGTTAGTCCAAGGGCTGTGGAGCTACTGACCAAATATTAAATTTTAAATATAATTTTTGTTAATCCCTTGCAATGAGTCACCAGAAGTACCTTAGGTATTTCCTGGAAACGATTCAGGGGCGGTCAAATAATTTTATATTATTTCAGGTGCGCTTAACAGGGATATATATTTTTTGAAATTCAAAAATACTCATTAATTTATATTATTTTTTATTTAAAGTAATATTATATACTTATTTTTAAATTGAAAGCATATTTGTATTTTTTTAAAATTAATTAACATTTCAAAAATACGAATTACGCCAATTCCGCCAAAAACCGTCTAAAAAAGTGATTGAAATAAGAGTTTGTTTCTTTTAATTTTAACAACCGTGTTGTTTAAAAAAGAACACCACTGTGAAATAGAAAATCGTTTAAAATCGTTTAAATAAATTAGGAAAAATAATATACGAATGAGTTTGAATCCAACGAAGCTTTTTATCTGCTTTTTTACCGTCCTGATTGCAGAAATAGATATAATGGGAGGATTCTATTTCGTCAATAAATATTATACATTTAATTATCCGTCCTTAATTTTGCAATAATTGGATTGAGACATGGGATTGAGGATATTCCAAGGACGAATCCGTGAGAATCGAATAGTACAGCTTCGAGGCCGTCCAGGAATTCCCTGGAAGTCAAGTTTTCTCTCAAAGAAGACAAGTCAAGTTCTAAATGACTCCCATCAGGCCCGTCCTAACAAACGGGTTCTGAATGTTAAGCTTTGACAAAACAAGATGAGCGACAACTTGATATCCTGGAGAGGAGGATTTTGAGACGAATATTTGAAGCCGTATTTGACGACGAGGAATGGCGTATCCAAAGCAAGGACGAGATGTACCTACGAGTAGCAAGCCTTCAGTGGGCCGGTAAGATGCGGGATAGTTAGCCATCGAAAAGGCTTAAGGTTAACAAGCCTCCCTCTCCCCCTCTCCCCGGAGGAAAGGAAGACTAAGGCTGAGGTGGTTGGACTGTGTACAGAGGGACACTGCAGCGTTGAAACTTACCAGAAGATGAAGCGACGTGGCTGCAGACTGGATAAAATAGAGAAAAGGGTCTTGAATGAAGCCAGGACTAATTTTGCAATAATTCAAAAGTTTCATGTCATGCATCGTTTTGTCCAAAGCACATTCTTCAATTAAGTCTTCTTTGATTCATATCTTCATGGCACATAGTATGCCGACGTTATTCTTTATCTTATCGCACGCATTAATTTATTTTATAGATGGACTAGAAAACGGAACCATTAGCCATCAACGTCACCCACTGGTGTACAACACTAAACCATGTCCACTATAAAGATGTTGGATAGCGTTTACGAATGACGTTTCCATTCGGCACTATGATCCGTCTGCTATTACAATAAAATGACAATAAATCGATTGTGCAATGTCCTCAGGTACTTCAGGCACGGCACTATCGACAGACAGGAACAAGATTGATATGCGGCGATTTGTACGGCGCCAGTGTCAATGGCTGTCCGTCTAACCTCTGCGCCGATATTGTACTCACTTTTTCCTGGCATTGTTTAGTACTTGCGTTTTCGTTCTGCACGATGATGAAGCACATCATGACGATGCCCAAAATCGAACGTGTAGGTTCATTAGAGTAGGAAACGTAAGAATTCCGAGACAAAGAGCGAATTCGCGGTATTATCCGGTCTCGCTGCTTTATTGTCGCACATCGCGTAGGAGAGAGAGGAAGAGATTTAGATAAGAGCCATTGGAGAGTTATCACTCGGCGTGCGTGGTTGTAAAAATTGATTTCGCTTTAATTTATTCGTACGTCAATTACAATTTGTTAGCAGTTTTGTCTTGCAGAAGATCGCCGAGATAAAAAAAAAGTGGTGAGGCAATCAACCTGCCACGGACACTTGCCCCATACCTCATTTGCAAATAGAATGAAACGTTGACTTTCAATTGAAACTGAACACGCAAAATGAGTCTACGTCAGATAACAACACACGTCCGCAGATACTGATCTAAAATTTCAGATATGAGGAAGAGGCTGAGCGCCGATAGCCTGGAAGGCAACTAGATCTGCATTATAAAGAGCCGTCCACATCGATGCATGATTAATGTAATAAATTATTATTCAAAAACAATGCTAACGGTACACATATAATATATTATATAAAACTCAACTAATTTTATTTATTCATAAAAATTAATTAAGTCATCAGTTTTAGAAAACTATATTTATACGTAATCTTTATTATTTTTATATACAAACATTATAAAAATTAAATCTACTCCCAAATTTTTACGACAAATGTGGCTGGTATATCCTTGTTTAGTCATAATTAATGCAAAATTAAAAAGGGATTTAAAAAATATAATATTAATTGATGAAATAGAAGCCAGAGGAATCCTACTGGATACCAAAGATCCATTTCTGCAGGATCGGGACAGTAAAAACAAACGAAAAGCTTCGTAGGATTCGAACACATTGTACGTTTCGTTCGATTTATATTAGTTGTAGTAAAAAGTCTTGTCGTATTTTCAAAGGATAGTTTTAGAAACAGTTGTTTTTAGTACTTAGACGAGTCAAGACGTGTTATTTTATTGTGTGCTGGTTGGGACACGTCTCCGCCTGTGTTCAATACAAAAAAACATTTACTCTACCTAGTCGCAATGGTCGAATTTGTTCCTTCAGAAGACCATTTGCAAAACTACATACTCTTTCAGTTTCACTGAATGAAAAGCGCAACTATCGCTAGAAGAAATATTTGCGACATTTATTGAGACGTATTAGATGTCAGAAAATGCTGGTACGCTGGTACAGAAAATTAAAATCCGAAAATTTTGACCTAAAAGATGAGCCTCGAAGTGGACGACCCTGTACAGGTAAATAAAGCCGTCTTAAAATCTAAAATTGAATAAAACCCAACTATAACCAGTAGTATATATATAGTAGTGTCTGAAAAAATGGTAAATATTCGAAAAGAAGGAATTTTAGGAGAAAATCTTCCTCCTCCACGATAATGCGCGTCCTCATGCCGCAGATTTGTCCCTGAAAAAAATGGATGACTTGGGTTTTTGACGGTTTTACTGCATCCCGCTTACTCGCCAGACCAGCCCCTGCAACTACCATTTGTTTCGTTCTATGAAACACTTTTTAAAAATAAATCATTCCAAACATAAAGTGAAGTAAAAACGGCCATTTCTGATTTTTTTAATTCCAAGTCAGCAGAACTTTTCAAGAAAGGTATTTTAGATATGGAAAATAGATGGCAAAAGGTTATATAATGTAAAGGTAATTATTTTTACAAAAATTTCTCCCCTAATCGGCGATACAAATAAGCGAAAGAGAGAGACAAAGTATATGGCACAGTTTCCATCGTAATACATCGCTGACTGCTTCTTTATTTCATTGAAATTTAGTTAGAGAAATATTTCATTTCGGGCTCCAATAATAAATTTGAGAAGCAAATTTATAAATACATCCTTTAAATCAAAAAAATAAATGAAAAACCTTAACCTTATATAACATCCCCCCCTTATAACGTGGAACCTATCTTGACGTTATAGGGGGGTTAACTGTATGATAAAATATCCTATGCGAGCAACCGAAATGCCGCTTGCAAGCGACCGGTAGCTCACAAGCTATCGTTTAGCGACCACTGATCTATAGGGTATGATAATATCTTTTGGGCCAATACGTCTGGCCCAGAATTTTTGTACAGCCCTATTTAATTAATATAAAAAATTGACAATCTAACTATTAAACATGTAATATATTATGATGATGTTTTTATTAAATAAATAAAAGATTGAGTGTGAACGGTGCATAATGCGCACGTAAGAACAAGTCAGTCTCATCATCGTATTATGTCTGGTCAGATTCTCAACAGAAAAAGCAACTGTGAAGCATGAAGAACACTACAAATAAATTAATTAAAATAAAAACGTGCGTGTCCAATATACGATATTGCGGCTGTGTATCGGAAAGACGTGTCAGAATCGAATAATCATAATAATATCAGATGAAATGTATCGATAATTAAAAGATAAAAAAAAATATACAAAACGGTGTTATCGAGGTATCCACGGACTTCTTTAAAAAAAATGGCCCACACGAAATTTGACACGTAACATGCGTTAAGAGATCAAAACGTGACACGGACGCCATGTTGAAACAAACGCTTTACGATGGTATCACGCATTGTTTGGCTCTGGTTGGCGATCCGATGCAGATCGTTCCTTCAGGTGCTCATCAGGTGGTGAGCTTTTACTTTTGTTTACGACCGGAGCTCGATTAAATTCGGTAATGTTCCGTCGATCTATGGATCAGTCGTAAATATGTCGTCGCGGAACGTCTCACAGTGGGGTGGATCATAAACTCTACTGTCAAAAGTCTGTAACTCGTTTTTTACTTGAGCTAGAAATATGAAACTTAGAAAAAATATAGGTGAAAATATATTCTTTCATATCAAATAATAAAATCTAAAAACATATTTTTAAATATTATTTAAAAAAATATTTCAAAGCAACAACTATGAACATTATGCCTGTTAATTTTGTATATTAATTTACAAGCGTTATGTATTAACAAAAAAACAATAAATTAATTTAAAACTTCTTCAATTTGAAATGAACAATGTATTAAGGGGACCGAAAAGTAATCAAAACTCCTTCGATGAACTCATTCACAGTTAGTTTGTGTCGAGACGAGGTCCCGCAAACACGTAAGTTTTGTTATTACGTTAAAGCTATGGTTGTAAATGTTATGTTTCGGTTAATTATTTTTTTCTACCAAGGGAGAAAGATGTCAAGGCCAATAATAGAAGAAGGACACTTACGTCATTGTATGCTATTTTTGTTTGATCAAGGTATGAAGGCAAACGAAGCAGTAAAAAATAAAACCGATTCTTACGGGAATATTCTGAATCTAAACAAGTGTCCTCGGTGGTTTAATAAAAATAAAAATAATTAGAATAGGAATCTCAAAGGTGTCGCACGAAAAATGACGACACCAAAAATTAGATGATGATATCCTGAAGGCGACGGTGAATTCAGATCCTCGTCAAACAATTGAGGAATTATCATTAAAGATTGGCTGTCTATGGTCTACAGCTCAGTATCATCTTCGTCGCAAAGTAAAATTGTACAGGAATTTGATTTTCCCGATCGATCAACGACGTACTATTTGCGCGTCTCTTTTGTCTTGGTATGAAGCCGATCCGTTTTTGCCGCGAGTTGTAACTGAAGATGAGAAGTGGGTGATATACAATAATCCCGTAGGAAAAAAAACAATGGCTTTCTTCTGGAGAAGTACCTGTTTCGATTTCTCGACCATTACTAACAATAAGGAAAGTCTTTGTTTATGTGTGGTAGGATTTTTCTGGAATTATACAATATGAATTGCTTGAACCCGGTCAAACCGTTATAGCGACAGTGTATTGCGAACAACTTGAGCTAATGAAACAAGAGCTCATAAAAAAACGATCTGTTTTGGTCAATAATAAGAGGTCTTATGCTTCAAAAATAACACAGGAAAAAATAAATGAGCTTGGATTGGAACTTTTAATTCATTCACGCTATTCACTGGATCTCGCGCCGTCGGATTACCAATTTTCAGATCATGAGATCTTACATTAAGTGGAAAAAAATTGAATAAACTTAGAAAAGTTTTTCAAGGACTTTTAAAAGAAATTTTTGGGTAATCAATTATATACACAGGTTTTTTCAAATACGGAAAACATATCGAATTAATTGCAAACAGTAACAAATTATATTTAAATATTTAAAAAAAGCATTTTTGACAATAGAACTCATGATCCATCCCATAGTGCGACAGTCCGATTTGTGATGGTTAATTAAAGCCTGAAATTCAAGAGTTGGTACTTCATGGTGGCAGACAGATGAAGAGTGCGATTGTCGTTTCGTCGTTCTTTCGCCGGACATGCGAAGTTAGTGAGACATGACAGCCCGAAGACACCGATTTCTGCATCAAAAAGTCAATGGCAGATCCTCGCTCCAACAGCTTTCTAACACTCGACATATCTGCGATCACAATGCACCACGTTTAGCAGCACTTTGTATGCGGCTACCCACCCATGCAATATATCCGCACAACTCAGCGAGAGATTGCTAAGTGATCTTTCATAGTAGCTAAATTAGCGCTGTCCACGGCTGCAACCGAAGCTACGGCAATACAATTAACAGTTACCGGCATATCTTGCGGTGTCATACAATCCTTCAATCGTCCGTTCCGATAGCGCTCAGGTTGTTGCTTGCATAGCAGTTGCCGTAGAGACTGCTGCGGGAGACCGCAAGGGTCAGGTTGTACCAGATCCTGGCCATCGATCTTATTGTCGCTGAGGCACGCAAATTTCTATTAATAGAAAGTTTTTACTTTGCGGCTGCACTTGCATGATTGATCTAAGCAGCGGTTAATGTATGTACGGTAAATTCAAGATGAATGAATACGCCAGCTCGGATCAGATCACATTGAGTCACACCGTTGTTGCCCTCAGACTAGAAAGCTGGACAATACGGTGGTAAGTGGGTATTTGTAGTCGAGGTGAAGTACCAATAGAATTTCATAATAAAATCACTTTGAAAGTTTGTAAAAAAAATATATCGTATTTTTTTGTACACCTTTCATTGCCTTATCTAAAAAAAAATGATTAACAAAGTCGAGAAAATCACAAAACATTTTTTGGCCAAAAATATGTTTTAATTTCAAAGGATAGGCGAAGGTAAAATTGATCTATATATTATATATACACTCGAGAAAATATTATTTATTGGACATATTGCACACAACAGAATCTACATACTATATTCATGGACAAACTACTTCAAGTATCGATCCAGTGTTAATTGT
>JAGXCT010032970.1:0-22949 GCA_022495035.1 Philopotamus ludificatus | reverse complement strand
TCGCGTTTATTAAAAAATACGTAAGTTCGAAATCGCGTAAGTCGAGGTCTGACTATATAGAGATATTCTTAACGATTGGATACTTATTTTTATTTTTGCTTATCACTTATCACTTATTTCATTGTTAATATTATTTAGTATTTTTACCTCAACTTATTTTATATATATTTAAAAAAAATATCAGGAAAATATTCATTTTTAATTTTTAATACTCCGCAGCACCCCCAAGTATTTTACCCATGAGACGCCACTGGTTACATGTCAACATTTAATAGGCATTTTTTTTAAATACATTTCAGAAAAGCCAATTTCGATTAAAATATAAGTTTAAAAATGCAGTTGGTTATATTTTTAATTATTTTTTTATTATAGAAAGTGGCTTAAGTCCAGTTGTAGCTGTAAACAGCTATAATTCTTGTATAATCAACTTTAACATGTTAAAAAAAATAGCTGAAATGATTAACGCGTACAGTAATTATACTAGACAGGACTTTTACAGTCCTCGTACCGCAGTCTGAGCATCCCTGGAATAAAAACTTTATATCTGTATTGCCAGTAATTGTTTTAATAGTTTGACCCGACTTTTATATAGTTTTACTATTGATAAGGCTGAATTATCGGCCCATTTTACTCTTAATTTCTAACCTTTTCCACTCCGTGTGCACGACGTATTGGCCAAACCACGTTTTTTTTCTATTTATTTATTTAAAAAAATGTTTTTTTTATTGAATAGGATATCAGATTAAACCTTATAGATGTTTCTTATTCATTTTACCAATGAAAATCTCACAATGCAAATAAATGGACTTATATCACTTTCATAAATACAGTCAGCCCTCCTATAGCGTTTCTTCTAAATCGCTGCTTTTTACAAAATTCCTTGTCAACCAAAGAGCATTGACCTTTATTTCGCTCGGGAATGTATTATAGATTTACGAAATATCTAATTTGAGTTTAAAAATATTAGAATTTTGTAGAAAACTTCGATTTACAAGAAACGTTATAGGAGGGTTGACTGTAATTGCTATAACATTTGAATAAATTATGCCAAACTATATAAAAAAACACATAAATTATATATTTAACCATTTGGTTGCCCTGTCTTTTGGGATTACTATTCCAGAATTGCCACGAATTTAAATTAATTAATTTATAAATATCAGTGGCGTACGGTGGACTTGATGTTGGGTGTGCTGAATGTGGAAAAAAAATATACAAAAAATCACAGTTTATTATTATTTATTTAATAATTCTATTCTTCATTTTTGCGATATACGTAATATCAATGAAGAAAAAAATACATATAAAACTAAAACAGAAGAGTTCAATTTACGATAGTTCCATCGAAAAAAAATGTATCGCGAAAACAAAGAATAAAATTAATGTATAAATAATAATAAAATAAATATCCGAAAAATTCGATATATCGGATTTCGGCAACCAAAGGATTAATTATGTTATATATTTATTTTAGTAACAAAATTAGTGTTTTTGTATTTTCTTGCATCATTTTAATTAAGATGATAATTACTTCTAACTATTGAATTTTTCATTACTACGATTTTTACATTGTGGTCGTAATTAATTAATTCCATGTTTAATCAATATACAGCCTCAATTAATTTGTTCTCACATTTTGCTTGAATTACCTTGCAAATTACCAGCAAAAATCTCGATAATCGAGAATGTAATCAAGTGAACCGACGTTTGAACATTTTTTAACGTAACAAAAAGGACCTGCCGTACAATCCTGGATCCTTGTCGGTGGAAGCCAAGATTTAGCGGCACATTAGCGGCAGTACAAGACGAGGACACGTATTGTCAGTCGCTTCGGATAGCTTTAATAGCTCCACCAAATGCGCGAACATGGCCTCCCCGAATTTATTTTATGGCCCAGAGAGAACACGGATTTTTGGGCAACGGCCTGAAGCTTTAATAGCTGCACCTCGCAGCTATAAAACTTGCTTCGAACAAAAAGTGCACATATTATTATATTTGGTCGTATAATAACCGTTAAAATGTATGTATGGCTGTGGGTATTGCATTATTTTTTATTTTATTCTTATTTCAATCCACTGTCAATACAATGGCTGTGTTAATACCGGAGACGCTTGTACATAATAAATAAGATCACGTTTTAAAAAGCGTTCGCATATGTAAGTGTGACCCGAGACGAGGTCACGTTTCAAAAGCTTGTTTAGAAATAAATATATTTTTTTTAAATTAAAATTAAAATATGAAAATTGCTCGACAACAATTTTCAAAATTATCCTTACAGTCGGCCGTATAATAAAATCAGTGTGCAATTTCGACAAGTACCTATTGTGTTTCCTGAAGCATATTCGCGAGCCGGTCTCAGTGTTTCTGGTAGTTAATGGATCGTTAAAACTTTCGCGTAATAAAAATATTAAAACTTAAAATAAAAACGCGTCGTAAATTTAAGATTTTCATTCTTTCGCGACTGGTATATAGTATTTTTTAAATGAATGTAGTTTCACGTCGGTTACATTGTCGCAGTTGCTACAGTTCTGCACACGTTCATTCATGCAAAGAATAAAGGTACTTACTAATTAAATTAATAGACGTTTAATATTGAGATTGAAATTTTTTTTTTCTAGCAAATACAGGTATTCAAGCTAATGCAGATACAGATGCTACAAATTTATTTCATCATTGTCTAAAAATATTGTAGAAGAAGAATATTCCCTAAGCCAAATATTCAATATAGACTAGACTAAGAAACGATAAAGAATTGACTTTAGTCATTTGGAAATCAAAGCCTCGATTACTAGGTTAATATTTAAAGATATGGAATTTAAGATTAGAACTAATTGTGTACGAAAGTCGAGGGCCGCCACTATAGAGAAATTTATTAACCTAGCCGTGCCTATTTGGGGCCCCAAGTTTCTGGTTTTTCTCGAGTGAATCTTTTAATATAAATCCTACGTGTCATAGACTTTTTGTATTTGTCAAAAAAAAGCTAAAGAATAATTATTATAAATGATCATTATCCTTTATTGTCTGCAATTTCAACAAACAAAACAGCAATATTTGTTGCTGTTGCCACGCGCGCGATGTTTTTTCTCGCTCGCATCCAGTACGATGTGCCGAATGCAAGTGAGACCGTCGCGATTGACAAGTGTTGCGAGAATTAAGTTGCCGGCATGACCTCAGTCTTATGGCTGGCGACCTACCACATATTTAAAGAGCCTAGACAACCTGAAGGACAACCAGCGCAATCCTGGACACAGGGTTGGGTTGAAGCACGTCTCTGTTGGAGATCGAATGTCCTCCAGGTGACATAGACTTGCCTCGCGTTAGAAGACAATTTAAATAATAAACTGGTAATATTTTCCATATTAGAGGGACCCGAAAGAAATCGCGTATCTTATAACCTAATGTACGAGAGCAGTTTGTTTTCAGACACGGTAAAGAAAGCATCTCTGTAAAAAAAAATATTGGTTAGAACTATTGTTAAGTATTATTAATGAGTAATAAAATTGATATTATTGTTAAGAGTAAAATGTGTCCTCCAGGTAGCAAAGATCCGCTTCTAGTTAGAAGCCCACTCACAAAAATAGACAGCAACATAGACATAGAATACAATCCGACATAGACACTGTGGCCAGATCTCGGACGACTTTCAAGGATGGATGCCAGCGAGTCCAAGACAAAATACACTTGTAAATACGTTTCGTGGCTCTGCAGGAATTCACATATCTCGTCTCACTTATTACAAATAACAATGAAATCAATTTGAAAGTATGAAGAAAACCTATTCTGGGAAATCGGTGCTACTTTGGACTTCAAACAAATCTACGTTCAGAAAGAAGACCAAATTCAAGCTCTACAAGACCCTTATTAGGCCTGTCCTAACATCTGAATGTTGGCTGTGACAACACAAGATGAGCGACAACTGGATATCCGGGAGAATTCTGAGACGAATATATAGAACCATATTCGACGACTTGAAATGGCTTATCCGAAGCAACGAGGGGCTTTACCGACTATACAAGGATTTACCGGTCAGAGGTGTTGTAAGAGTAGCCAGACTTTGTTGGGCCGGGCACGTGTCAAGGATGCGGGACAGTCAGCCGCCGAAAAGGCTTATGGTTAACAAGCTTTCCTGTACCCGGAGAAAAGTAAGAGGTGGTTGGAGTGTTTACAGAGGGATACTGCATCATTGAAACTTACCGGAAGATGAAGCGACATAGCGGCAGACCGGATAAAATGTAGAAGGGTGTTGGTTGAGGCCAGGTCCCTCCAATAGGGCTGCTACGCCTATGATGATGATGAATACAGTAAATAAATCCTGAATTACGAGATGTCACACTAAAATATTTTTTGCAATTATATAGGATTGCCCGAAAATCACAACACCATTTAAAATTTCTACAATTAATTATTTTTTAAATTCATGACTGAGCAACGTGTTAAAATAATCGAATTCTAGAAAAAATCGATCGCAATTTCGTAAAAAAACGATCAGTTGTGCTAACGCAAAGAGCCTACACTCGTAATTTTGGGATCCGAAAACCACCACATAATTAAACTATACTTCGTTTATTCCAGCGGTTTCAAATTCAGGGGTGAGTGATTTTACACGTTCTAAGAGGTCACAGGACAACATTCAGCATGTACGCCGAAGCATTGAAGAAGAGCCTTCAATGTCAACTCGAAGGCGGTCCCAGCAGTTGGAGATGTCCCGAACCTTGGTGTCCAGATTCAAGAATTGGCAAGGCAAGAAGCTGATTTCATTAACAATCTCATTATGAGCAACGAAACCCACTTACACCTAGATGGATTGGTTAACAAACAAAATATTCTCGGAGACAGAAAATCCAAGAATAGTCCACCAACGTAGTCTGCATCCCGCAAAGTAACTGTTTGGTGTGATGTAACGCAGGAAGGGTTCTTGGACCTTACTTCTTTGAAGATGAGGCAGAAAACGCACTAACTATTAATTTCAAAAGGTATTTATTTATTTATTTATTTTATTTTAGAAGATATGGATTGCACAGAAATAACCTAGGCCGCCAATCACGCATAAAACAAGCCGAAAAACAAAATACATAATTTTAAGATATACAACAACAACAAAATAAAAAAAAGTAAAAAATATTGAAATAAAGAAAATAATGTAAATAAAGATAAGAAGTACTATGCTAAAAGGAGGAAAACTAAAACCGTCATTAGTTGGCCCGCCATATTCAGAGTAAAATCCTACAGTGATCAACGAAATGGCGATATTTGACTCCCCAAATAAATCCATTCGGCCATAAGGCGGAGGATAGCCTGTCACGGAGAGTCCTGAGAGCACCCATTCCACGGCGAAGAAAAGCATACGCGAACGAGCCTGACGCGGCAGGAGGTGGCGCCTATATAACTCTGCACAGCATATCGCGCTATGTACTGCCAAATCCAACGGCTTGAGGAAGTGCTTTGCCAAGTAAATCTATTTTCTTTTCTCGAGGGTTACATACCCCAGTGAGCACTGTACCCATGCGCTGGGGTATGTTTCTGGGTGGCAGAAACCAACCTTCCGCGCAGAGATAATTCTGAACTTCCTTTCTTTGCATTTCTCCAATCGAGGGAATCTGAGGCGTCATAAGGTTTCATATAATGAACTTATCTGATAAGCTCCGAACCAATGCATCGTATAGCACTCGTATGACTATGGTGCTACGTATGTGATGCCCAACATTCTTGATGATCTCAAACACACGTCCGATACATGTAAATAGGTATCCAGAAATGCTGAAGAATTTCGTGCATCCTGCAGTCTTAGACACACCAGAGCTATGGTGGAAGCAAGATGGTGCTACTGCCCACACAGCTCGCCTGACAATTAAACTCAACAAATTTTTTGGAGAATGATAATTTCGCGAAATTCTGAAATTATTTGGCTGCCACGCTCACCTGACTTAACTGGTCCAGACTTCATCTAGCGGGAAGCGGGGGTATTTGAAAGATAAAGTATATCGTAACAATCCTCGAACCATTCAGCAATTGAAAGCCAACATCCGTGAAGAAATTGAAGGAATTAGCCGAGAAAAATAACGACAGGTGATGATTCACGCCTTAGAAAGAGCGCGTCAGTGTGAAGAGCTAAATTGTGGTTATTTAAAGGGTGTAATTTTCAAAACTAAATAAAAATTATTTCCAAGAAGTGTTTTCTGTTCATGAAAGAATAAAAATGTTATGACTTTTGAGAGTGACTTATTCCATTTTCAAAATAAGAATGTCGGAATGGCATACAAGCTCGACGTATTCGATGTGGAAACGTATACTTATCTAAATTGAAATAGCTTATGACGCGAAGGAAGCCTTTCATTCATGTTTTTGCATAAAATTCGATCGGTCAGACTGCGTACGCACCGAGCCGGTGTTCTGCATCGGTCCTGCGATCGTGTCCGATCTCATTATCCACGGAGCGAGCAGCAGCCGGCGGGTGGTCCGCGGTCAGCTCCGGCCGAGCGGATTGGCCGAAGCCGACGTGTCCAATCCGTCAGCCGCGTCCACCTCGTCCGAGTTGTCCGCAAAATGTCGTCTGCAAAGGTCGCTTGTCCCAACCCAATCTAACGCCGATAGCCGCCGTCGATTTCCTGTTCGCTTGCGTCACCTGCGCTGCAAGTGCATCGGCGCCGTGACGTCACGCGCCGCTGTCGCAACCGTGCAATTGGGCGTCACGGATCGAGCGCCGATAATGGTGAAAATCGTATTCCGAAGGAAAACCTTGCAAATTCCCCGCACACGCCGTTGAGTCATGGCGTCCTATCGTGACGTCAAATCGGGCGTGGATTTTCGCAATTACGCAGCGGATAACGATTCTTGGAGGCGTAACGCTTCATGAATGGAGAAACCGCTTAGTACTTCTATGGACAGAATATCCCGTTTATTCGAAACAATCTTATCTGGTAACTTAAACATGTAAAAACAAAAAAAAATGTATTATCTCTCCAAAATATGCTATTGATATTTGCCGCATAGACAAATAAAAGGTCTAAAAATTATCAATAATATTCCTTAAAGATAGCGTTTTCTATTCTAGAATGCTGCTTGAGGTCGATCGAAAATATGAACCCTTTCCACTGTCCACTTTTAGTTGAATCTCTGAGTTACTCTCATTATATTTTTTTTTACAAACTATTGAAAGAGATTTTCATTGAGAAAATGAAAAAGAATTAAGGTTTATAGGATTTGATCTGATATCCGAATAAAAAAATACATTATTTTATGTTAATTAAATAAAAAAAACTATCGGGCCAATACGTCTGGCTCTAGGAGTGGAAAGGCTTAAAATAAAAAAGTTAAAACCATTAAAATTATCATAAAATAGCTAAAATAGGAATAAAAATCAACCATGGACAAGTTAAACGACTGAAGTTTGAATACGACTACAACTTATAAAAAAAAAACAGTTCAATTAAAAAATACAATATTTATCGGTTCGGTTTCTGTTTTCGTTTCGGAAAAATAACGATTCATTTTGGTTTTCGGTTTAGCTCTGAATGATTATTATTTAAAATAAAAAATATTTTCTAGAACATGTTATTCGGAATAATAAATTAATATATACAAAAATATATAATTAAAGATATTAATTGGAAACTCTTTACAAAAAACCGCATACCAAGACGGCTCGGGTCCCCGCGGTATGGACACGAAAAGGGAGCCCTCACGTCACGTGTGAGACTCAGGTTCCTTTGGCCTCAACTACTATGCGAGAGTCTGGTAAAGTCCATGCCCCCAGCGAGTGAGAGCCTTGTTACTGGCAAATGATGATGATGATGATGATTATAATTAATACTAGAAATACATATTTTGTAGTTTTGTAATTTGTAATTTTGTCACCATTGTAATTTTATTTTTGTCCCAAAATACGTCATGTTTATGAGTATTAGAATAAGAAAACTGTGTGGCTCTAATGCTAATACCATGGTTCTTAAAAAAATCCTCTACGTCGTCTAAATTTTCATCAAACGTATCACCAGTTGATTGTAGTTGTTCACTTTTGATTAAAAATTACTTTTATATGTCTCGATTTTGGATTGAATATTAGATGAAACGTGTCTCATATACAGTTTTTTCCCTAAAATTCCTTACATTCCCTTTTTATTGGGATTCAACGTTTTCCCGCCAATGATGATTTCATTATGTCCTGTTTTCAAATTCTTTTATGACCTTTTTAGTAATTTATTAAAATAAAAAGATTTTTTTTTATTTATTTTATTAAAATAAACCCCCCTCCGAATTAAATTTAAGATAGTTAAAATTCATTACGAAATAGTATTAACCTAATTTTTTGAGTTGATAAGTCAAAAAATACTTATTCGAGGAACGCCATATGCAAAAAACAATTCGTGCAATTTGTTTTGGTCGAAATTGATTAAAAATGTTTTTTTTTAATCTTCTGAAATAGGTAAAAGTATCATAGGGCCATTTTTAGGTAATTTGAAGACTCAGCATCATAGCGGTGCAGTTTTTGCCGAAAATTCTATCCACATTTTACATTTTTTCCACAAATAAAATTCGTCCAGCACAACAAAACACAAAAAATCGCGATAAAACCTCTAATATTTATAGTAATTATCCGATATGGCTACTTAGAATAACAATTATCAACACATACGTGGATTTTTTATGATCTTAAAGAGGTTCTGTGATTCGTTAATAATTAATGTTTAGATGAACCTATACAAGTCAGATTCCATTATGAAACTATAGTGTTTTCTCATTTCTCATATGTAGACCTTAACAATTAAGTTTACAAAATACTTTCGAGTCTGAAATACATTATTTCTCAATATTGAATCGGGCATGAAGAATAGAGCACAATTATTACACATAAGTAATAATTTGAATAATTCTTTTGACCTTACTCACCAGTAGTGTCCTAAAGACGATCCTAAATCTAGCCCAAAATAATGAAAGCTAGATAAAAAAAGAAACTAGGCTACACAGACATAAAACAGACACCCTATTACCAAGTCGATTTTCAGTGATTCCAGTGATTGAATTTTTTTTATCTAAGAAAAAGCTACGGCCATGTCATTAGCATAATTTTTTTGAGAGTTATTCGTGTTTAACTAGTTCTATCTTTATTTTTTTCCAGTAACTCTGTTATCATGGTTTATGAATTCTTCAACATGATTTTGCAAAATATAATTGCACCTTCTTTATCAATTCCAAGAATGTATCAATTTATATTGTTAATATAACGTTATAAGAGATTGGTTCTATATGTAAGTAATACATGATGGTGTTACGTTTGAGCATCCTTTTGACATATTTATTATTGCAAGATTAATGATTTAAATATCTGATCTTTCTATTATTATTATAAAAAATAAATAGAGAATATAGCTAAAAAAAAACTTATTTGTACCATATTTAGAAGTAAGTCATTATTAAATAAGAAATATGCGACAATTGCAAGACTCAGTAATAAATTAGGTCAATTTAGGTAAAAGTAAGCGTAGAAATAAAAATAAGTGAATTTTTCTATGTTCTAAAATTGCCATAATTAATTTATATATGTAATAAAATCTTATTAGATAAATTCTAAATAGGAAAATGTCTGCAATTTAAGATCACACTTATATTACATTCAGTTATTATTCAATAACTATATTAAGTTATTATCAAATACTGCTATTTTAATATGATTTCCGTGAATGATTACAATCTATGACCGTAAAATGTAAATGGCAAATCATATGCTTAATAATTTCATAATTAGAAAACAGAAATGTCATAGAATTGACCGAAACAGCTAGAGCCATGAAGATTTCGAGCTGATATCGTCTCCGTCCACGTCGACATGGATAGTTAATGATGATATTAAGACCACAGAGATATTTAGAAAAGCAAGTGGTATGTGTTTATTGGCACTGGGTATCCAATGAATTTTTACGAGGGGTAATATTGATGTCAACAACCGTCGGATACCCGTCAAACCCATACAGCATCAAAGGTCGAACATACAATAAATCTTAGCGTAATGGCGAGCCGCAAGAAAACGAAAGGTGGTAAATAGAAAGGTGGATCGGCTTAATTAACCGCGCAAATTCAATTGCCGCATTTCCTTGCTCTGTCCAATTTTTATACGATATATTTTATTTATCTCGCTATGCGATTTCCGTGTGGGCTTTGCGTAATCTAGGACCACGTTTCGATCATGTTTCACTAATTTTCCAATCGAGCGGCGTTATAAAAATACACAGTACGGTATTTAGTGGTGTTGGAAACGATGATCGTTGCACGATTTCACCGAATTAAATTATTACGTTCGGATTCGTGTGTCGGCAACAACAACAACAGCAACCGGCCGAAAGTCAATAGGAGATGTTCGACGTGTGAAAATTGAAACTATTTATTATCTATGGAAATGATACAAAACGATGATTTCACACTTGCAACGATAACGGGGCGAGATGATCGCGGCACGAATATCGGGCATCGTGTGTTGCAGTCGATATATGCATTTTATTATAAAAATATTTTACTAGCATGATTGATAGATTATAGATTATATACAAACGTCAGGAAGTTCTCTTTGTGATTTTTGTGACTGAAATGAGTCCTCCGCAAATATTTTCCTAGAGTTTATAATTATTCGTATATAAAAAAAATATTTGTTGGTGGGTTTGGATTGAATGAAAGTATCGAGGGCCTGATTGACTTGCTCATTATAATTGCCAGGTTTTCCATTCAAAAAAATCTGTAAAGAACAGAAAAGATGGTAGTCCATAGGGGCAAGATCTGGGGAGTAGGATGGATGGGGAAAATAGACTAGTTGAGCTACAGATTTTTTCCTTGAGTCACTTTACCGTGTGTGATCTTTATTCATCAACCATACACTTTCAACTACAATTATTTACCATATCTGCATTAAAATAATTAAAAGCACTATAATATTTCAAGGTCAGTGTTGTCGCGTGTCGGAATCAGACGCGGCGGTGATAACGGTTGGGGACAATCATAGTTTCGTAGATTCTACGGAGCTATGAGGATCCAGGCCGCTATCCATGCCAATTCAGTGAGGTGTGGGCTACAGAAGGTGCCCGTAGCGCCCGATCAGACCGTAAATTAAATTCGAATTGGCCCTAACCTCGTCTGATTATTATTGTTACAATCCGCGCGTGACGGCTCGGCTCCCGGGCTTTAGTTGGCGACCTGACTCGTATTCGAAGAGCCAAGATAACTGGAGAACGTCCGTCGCAGTCATGACATCATGGTTGCGACGGAGGTGCCTCCAGTTGGAAAAGACCCTCTTCAGGGGTAATATGCAATTAAAAAAAAATATATATTACAAAAGTATTATAAATAATAACAAAATATGGCTGTTTTTCTGGAGGGCCCGGCCCGCCCTACGGGGAGTCTAAATGTAGACTACCTCTGACGAGCCATCGTAGCAACTATCGCATCTAAATACCCTATGAAAATACAGGCGACCTACACCTAAGAAGGCAAAAGTAATATGTTAAGGGAGGAGAATCTCGCTCCGACCTGGCTGGTGTAAATCACAAAATCCCTGTAAGCAGAGATGGAGGAGACAAGGTCCTGGTGACAGAGTGGACCAGGAGACCGCCTCACTACACTGAGCATAGTCTTTCTTTCATAAGAAAACTTCGGACATTCCCAAAGTTTTGATTGTTCATTGGAGTTACAAAACTCGAAGTCGGGTCATCCCTTAGTCCCAGACGATGAAGATTGGCGTTAAAGGATTAGCGTATGTGGTCTGGCGTTATCGTGTAACAGGATAACACCTTTCCGATTGACGAGTGCAGGACGTTTTTTCAGTAGTTTTGCAAGAACTCTTTGCAGCTGCTGAACAGTTTGTGGTGGATTATTACTCGACGATCCCACCATACACACAATAAAGCTTTCTTGTCATGAATATTGGCTTTAGGGTCTAGTAGGGGTGGTTGATCCTTATCCAACCATTGTTTTTTGCGCACAATATTTTCATAGGTGATCCATTTTTCATCGTCTGTTATTGTCCTGTCCAAAAAAGGCACGATTCTATGCCGTGAGAGAAGACTTGTGGCAATAGACTTTCGGTCTACCTTATGTCGGTCACTGATATTATGTGATACCCATATGCCTAACTTGCTGACTTTCCATAAATTTTCCTGGTGGCGATAAACTGTAGATTGTGACGTATTGAGTCTCTCTGCCAACTCCCTTGTCGCTTGACATGGATTTTGTTCCAATATTGCATTTAAAATGTCGTCATCGATGTCGAAAGAACGACCCGCCATTGGTTCAACTTTCAAAGATTCATCTCTATGAAATTTCACAAACCAATTTCTAACTGCCGGATCTGTTTTCAGGCTTTCACCGTATACACTGCATATCTTTTCGGCCATCGCTCTAGCACTGGTGCCTTGTTTGAATTCCCAAAGCATCACATGACGAATATGCACTTTCTGATTCTCCATTTTAAGGGTGAGGAATAATACCACTGTAACGTCCACCACACTAAATAGTTTCCGAACGTCTGACAGGTCACTTATCTATTTAGTTTAAACAAAAATCCCCTTGATGGGGGACTCACTGCGAATAAATCCAAACAATAAAAACTGTTTACCTGAATCGGAAGTATTTCAGAACATAATAAAAAACTTCAGCATGTATGCTGCATAAGTCATCATCATAGGTGCAACAGCCCATTGTAGAGCCCTGGCCTAATCCAACACCCTAATCCATTTTATGCGGTCTACCTCTACATCGCTTCATCTTCCGGTTAATTTTAATGATGCAGTATTCTTCTGTACACAGTCCAACCACCTTCGCCTCGATCTTTCTTTCCTCCGGAGACAGAAAGGCTTGTTAACGACGGGTCTGATGAGGGTTTTGTATAGCTTGACTTTGGTATTCTTTGTAAGGACCAAATCTGTTCATCATTGCTCATGCTCATTTTACTCTTCGTCTGATAATTTCGTCTGAGTTTCACATAATTTATACATAATAAGGAATTTTGAGTTCAAGAAAATAGACATACACGGCTTTAAAAATAAAATAAATGAACTTAAGTATTTGTATAAAGCTCTCAAACGCTTGTATCTATACGATATATTCTGATAATATCACTTTGTCAAACACCATTAATAGAGAAGGCTTTGAAGATAAAAGAAATTTTAGAAAAAAAAATAAGGGGTTTTATTTAATTCTGTTTCTAACGCTTAATGATATTAAAAAATGTATCTTACCATTGCAGATCTGTGGCACGTAGCACTGTCATCTTGAAAATTATGTCATTTGTGCTGTAAAGGTGGTTTTCGATTGATGGTTTGGTTTCCAGTATGGATTTGTACACCACAGAGTTAACTGTTCTGTTGATGAATGATAATTCACCAATTCCAAATTATGAGAAACACCCCAAATTCATTTAGCTACCTGGGTGCTACACAATCCTTCGGAGGCAGTTTTGGTGCATCTACTCTCCAGATCTATGCCTCACAAACTGGAATTCATCTGATCCAAATCAATTAAATTTTCTTTCATCGGAGAGTATGACTTTTGCTAGTCGGTTTTGGTCCATATTTGGTCAATTTTCGCCCATTCTAATCTGGATTTCATCATATTCTTCGTTAGGAATGGTTTTAAACCTTCAAGTAATGTTGTCCCTATGGTGTGTACCCCAACTTCTGCTCGAATATCCACCTCTATTAAGAATCGATTTTGCATACTTTATATTTTTAATTGATAAAACTTTACTTCACAGAAAACAATGACGGCTTCACTTGGCAAGGACAAAGGATTCTTATATATATCCCAAAAAAAATATTTTGGAGATAATCCGTTACTAATATAACATAAAATAACCAGTTTACTCTATTGTAAGGTATCCCACTTTTTTTCACAATTTTTCTAAATAAATATTGATAATAATTCTTTGAACTAATAAATGAACAATGAATGTGGATGGCGATTAGCTACGCGACAAATGGCCTTCTGCACTTGTTAGCTTTTGTGTATTTTTTTTATATAACAAAAAATTAACACCAACCATTTACCATATGGGGTATAGAATATGAAAATTATTTATTTAACAAAACATTGAGTACTAATTGATATATTGGCGTCATGGGCGAATGAAGAAATAATCCGACCGCTTCATATTTTATATGGAAATGATAATAAAAATCGGAAATTACCAAATATCACACGTTCTACGGCCAATAAAGTGAATTGGAAAATATAATTTTACGAGAGCAATATATTTTCTCGGTGATTTTTATAGCTTTTCGTACACGGGCGACGAAATGGTGTCAATACAATCAAATTCTGTATAAATCGTTAAGGACATTAGAAGGCACGATAGTATCATAATTTAAGAGCCGATTTTTAATTCTTTCCACGAGCAATAATTGTAGGCGGCATAAATTTATAAATAAAAATTCTGTCATATTATATTACTGGAGAATATTATTGTGAGCGACAAATTTCTTCGTTATTTATCGACTGTACGCGTTTGTAATGGAGTCGGTGAAATTCGTATTGCATATCCATATTCATACATAACTCGGGACAATTTTAATCCACTCTATTCACCATACAAATGGTTATTATTATGGCTGCAACATAAACACACGGACACGTTATCAGATACGGGGACGCCATTGGTTACGGTGTTAATATATGTTTAGCAAAATCATAAATTGGATTCGTAATGCCCTCGTCAAATATCTTTAATGGTATATTTAAATATTTAACGCGGCAAATCGACGTTAATGCGGCATACATACATAGTATATATATTTTAGTAAAAAAATGTGTGGATATTATACCGCCTCGCCGTGGCCATATATCGTATATGTTCTATGCGTTGATTGTGTTTCAGATAATTAATATATTCGGCGTATATCGTTTTACATGTGTGGAAAAAATATTTTTATTGTCGATGTCGGTCGTAACCGGGTTTCGCGTTTCGCGCGTCGATATCTCCGCGCGGTATTCTTTTTCTTCGGCTAACGCTTTTGATTCATTAGTCGTTGACGTTTCAGAACATTTTTTTTAATACAATCAATGAGACTGTATAGGATTTGCATTCTTGGTAAGGTGTCACACGAGCTTCTGATGTTTTTTTATCTTGTTTTCAGAAGTTGGCAACATTTGTTATATATAATATTATATTTAAATATTATTACATTACATATATGTGTTGAGATGATTTTCGATACTTATAATGTTGATGATATTCGAATCTAATTTATCTCAATAAATGCATTATTAAGATTTTAAAAGCTTAGATATCTTGGATTATAAATCTATTTGAAACGCGCCAGAATCAATCTTGATTTTTTATAGTAGAAGAATTAATTGAATTAAAAAAAATTTAGAAGATAATATCAATTTTTAACCAATTTGTAACTTCTTTTTCATTTGAGCTAGACATAAAAATTTTTGAACTAATATAGGTGAAGATATATTTTTCAATATCAAATAATAAATTTATATTTATTTCAATTTATAGTGCAGTGGTCTTCCGTTGCATTCTGCACTTTATGATTTTTATAAATAATAGACAAAAAATACAATACTTCATGATATATAAAAAAAGTTGTTTATTATGATAAAGCTAAGAAAATTAACATTTATTCATCAAAACCTTTGTTTGAAATGAACAATATATAAACCTAATTGCTATATATATGTATATATTAATATACATAGATATAATAGGCTTGATTATAGTACATATAATAATAATGCGCAATTAAAAATTGTAAGATCGCTTCTTTTTGTCCTAATGTGATTAAAACTGGAATTACTCAAAAAGTGTATAATAGTATATAAATAATAGGAAATTAAAAACTGGGAAGATATACTCAATTGAATTTGATACTACGATAATATTTCAGTTGCATTTTTTGATAATGGTTAACTTTAAAATTATATATTACAAAATACAGTAAACTAATATTAAAAAAAACATTGAATTTTTTTCTGAAATCGAATTTTCGTAAAAATCATTTTTAGCAGTAGAAAGATTTTTTCCACAGTGCGGTGGCTCGATAACACCCGCATCTCTGAAGGGGGTCCTAAGCATTTTAAATCTAAATATATTGACTATATAGTTTCAATCAATTTACTACATTTAAATTGAAATATTTGATTTTAATTTTTTTTGCTGAAAAAGCTTCGTTGGATTTAAACTCATTCATATAATATTTTTCCTAATTAAAAGTACGTTTTTAAACGATTTTCTAATTTACAGTGGTGTTCTATTTAACAACACGGTTGTTAAAATTTAAAGAAACAATCTCTTATTTTTTTCAATCACTTTTTTAGACTGTTTTTGGCGAAATTAGCGTAATTCGTATTTTTGAAATGTTAATTAATTTTAAAAAAATACAAATATGCTTTCAATTTAATAATAAGTATATAATATTACTTTAAATAAAAAATATTATAAATCAATGAGTATTTTTTAATTTTAAGAAATATATCTCCCTGTTAAGCGCACCTGAAATAAATAAAAAAATGTTGAACGCCCCTGAATCGTTTCCAGGAAGTACCTAATGTACTTCTGGTGACTCATTGCAAGGGATTAACAAAAATTATATTTAAATTTCATATTTGGTCAGTAGCTCCACAGCCCTAGGACTAACAACATCGATCCCTCCTCCGCCGCTTTACTTTCATCGACAATGGTTCTTACTCGTCTGGTTGAGACTCCTGTGAAGAATGTGACTATCGACGACGCCCTGAACGTTTTCTACATTAGCGAGGACAACACCATATTTAAGATCCCAAAGGACGACCCGAAGACGGTTACCATCATCAACAACCCGTCTGATAGGCACGTGATGGACATGGCTGCCGACACTAACAAAAATGTCTACCTGGCGTCGTTGGGAAGTATCGACGTCATGAAGACGTACTCCACGTACACCAGGATCTACTTCAGAAGCAACGACTACGATATCAAATACATTACAACCGACATCCACGGCAGCGTGTATGTGCTCGCCAACATGGGCAGTGGAGATCAGGCGTACAAAGTCCGGGACAACGAGATGGAGAAACTTCCGCTCCATGAACCTGTGCGCAAGCCGTTTGCGGTGGATTCCTGCAGGAGGATATATTACGAAAATTATTGTGTGGATGTTCAACTCAAGTGCCCCATCAGCAGACTCTATCAGGAGAAAGTCAACAGTGTCTGTGTTGATAAAAACGACAACGCTTACTTCGGTACGGACAGTGGACTGTTTTTGGTGGAAGCTGGAACTTATAAAGCCGTCCAGATGACGGAAGTCAACGTACCTAGAATTGTTAAGGTCGGAGTGAGCGTCGATAACTGTGTTTATTTCGCTTCTATGGATACACATAAAGGAGGAATTTACAAATTAACTCTTTAATGATTATATTTTCTTTGTTCAATTGTAAAATAAAGGTATTTTCTAATTTTGTATGTATAAAATGTTTGAATTTTTAATAAAAAAGTACGAATATTTCAAATGTATACCTTGTATTATTTTTCCTAATCATTAATAAATCTATAAGCAATGAAAGTTGGTGGCCAAATACATAGTGTTTTTAATAGCTAATTATTAAAAGAAAATATATAAAGTGATCATGATAATCCTTTTTTCCAAAAAAATAAATACAAAATTTGTCACAACTCATATAATAATTTAAATTTCAATAAACAAAGGATTAGTATTTCTATTGACTAGCACTGAGTATTTTAGAAAGTATGCTTTCATAGAATTTCAATTACCACTGATTCTTGTAAATCCAATAAGCACCTGTAAATTTCGCCAAACATTTAGTAGCAAAATCAGTTTTCTTATTTTAAAAATATATGGAATTATTATTTTTTAAATTTAATATGATTTTTTTATTACATATTTAATTTATGTAATATGATAAATGCAACAAAATGAAAAATTTAATTCATTTATATGTTAATACGTAGATAAAATTAGTTTGGCATTATTTTTTTAATGAAAATAATATTTAATATCATTGTAAACATCTGAAAATTATTAAACACGCTTAGTAAAATATAACCTATGAAATACAAAAAAGTCATTTAGTGTTAAATTATGTAGGCATAGTAACGGAGCAAACTTTACCATTGAGGACCCCAAGTTTTAGATTTTTAGAAAAAATATTCAATGAATCCTATCCTATAATTTTAAATATAGGATCAAAACAAATAATTTATGTAACAATTACTGGAATTATATTATAGGAAGGCTATTTTAATTAATATCCAAAACAAATCACTGGTTAATATTACAGTTTCAACACGTTAGACGTCTCCGGTAGCATCGAGAGCGGGAATAATGACTTCTTCGGCATCCGTCCGCAACTATGCCACCCGGAAACGGCCGCGGTTATCCTTTGATTTTTAAGCGTTGCACATAAATAAAAGGTTGACGTTCATTAGGCGGCGCCGAGCATTATTCACATTGTCACACAGCGAAAGAATAATCGCGGAGGGTATCGCTCTGCGGTCTCGTTCTTCGAGTTATCGCCGCTTCCTATTCACTTGTCCCGGTCCTCCCGGAGAGTGGCCGGCTCTTCGGCTAATGAGTCAATCGGGAGCTGACACATGGACCGCAAACCAGTTCTTTTGCGCTATCGAGCAGCATCCATCAGACGCCCATACGTCACCCGGGGGCCGAATCGGACGCCGCACTCAATTCACTCGCAGATGTCAAATCAGATTTTTTTTGGCAAAGAACCAATGGAAATCAATAACCCGAATGATAATAAATTTAAACTACTGTTTTACATTTTCATCAAAATCTATAAAATCAGAAATAAAATGTTTTTTACAATCAAATTAATTTCTAATGAAATTTTATTACTTTCCATTACATGCAGCATTGTTTTTATGTGAGAATTTACAGCTACAAGTAAGCAGACAGTCAAGTTATCGTCTTATTTATGATTCGTCATAGAATTAATTAATTTTCAAAAATATGTGGCAAAAACTAATGGGATGTTGACTGAAACACGACTAGATTTGCTATTCTTTGCTAAGACTTCATATTCTTATAGCTCATTAATTCATCTTGCCTTAATTGTTCCTCAGTCAATAATAAAAACTAGGTTATAAAAAATCGATGTTTTTTCTCGCTTGCATCCGCTACGATGTGCCGAGTGCGAGTGACACGTATGTAATAGTGACACATGGCGCGAGAACTCAATCGGCGTCATGTGCTTAATCTGCGGCGAGACATCGCCGAGTGCGCACGTCATTTATGCGTTATATTAAATAGTTAAAAAATCTAAAATAACTACCAAATTATGAAATATATGATGAGTAACTATTATTCGTAGAATAATCCATTTTTTTTTTAAATATGTCAAAATATCTTAACTTGCAATGCTTGGGGTCTCTGATAGACCCCATTCGGACGACTCAGTTGTTTTCGAGCCGCAGTTATGGATGGATTAACCTAGCCATGCCAATGGGGTCCATTTGGGACACCAAGTTTTTGATTTTTCTCGAATAACTCTTCTAATATAAATCCTACATGTCCCAAACTTTTTGTGTTTGTCCAAAAATAAATAATATTTGACCATTATTGTATGCAATGCCGAAAAAATACAAGAACAACAATATTATTTTCTATTAGCACGGGTGTGATGTTTTTTATCGCTACATACCGAATGCGGGCGCCAAAAAACATCACGCATGTGCAAGTGCGAGTGAGAAAAAACATCGTGTTATGCAAGTGGTGAAACCACATGCGACGAGCCGGAAACATCGTTGAGTTTACACGTCGCTTATGCGTCATATTGATTAGTAAAAAATCCAAAATACTGACCAAATTATGAAGCATATCATGAATAACTACTTTTATTCCTAGGAAAAACTCTTTTTAAAACAAGGTATTGTCGAAGAATTTATCAATTCTTGACTTGAAATGTTTGGGGTATATTTTTATATATTCATTTCATACAAAATAGACCCCATCGGCCATAGCCAATGGTTTAGAGCCGCCGTGGCGGATCGGTTAATATAATTTTTAAATGTCACAAGCTCTTTGTATTTGTCTAAAAAAGTATAACGAATAAATATTGTAATTAATCGCTTCTGTTGCCACAGGTGCGATGTTTTTTCTCACTCGCATCCGGTACGATGTGACGATGCTGAGAGTATCGTCATTTACGCGTAGTGTTGATCTGTTAAAAAAATCAAAATATCGACCAAATTATGAAATATATATCAAATAACAATTTTCATACTTAGAATAATCACTTTTTTTTTTAAAAAATGTCCAGATGACATAAAATGCTTGGGGTTCCTGAGAGATCTTCTGATGACGTGGTTTTTTTCGAGCCGCCGTGACGTTTGGGTTAAAAAAATATTATGAATGAAAACCTTATTACATTCTTACTTCCTCATCCTCTAATGATTCTAAAACAAAATCTCACGATAGCCCTCGGTCTAGACACTGGCCACTCCCGATAGATACGATGACAAAAAAATGATTTAAATTATCATAATCAGTACGGTTATTATATTTTTTTTTAATCTACCGTCGATCATCAGTCAATTAATTTCAGTACTGTTTTTTTCCCTCGCATACTGAGGCAGCTCCTCGTTGCGCGCTTTAACAGCTTCTAGTTTATGATTAATTAAGCTCTTATATGGAGGGAATAAACTGACGGTTAATAGCTTTTCTAATGGTAACATAAATTAAGCAGTGTAGCAGTAGCAATTACTGGTATTATGATACGGCTCAGTTTTACTCTTGTTTCGTGATGTGTTTATTGTTTAGGGATTTTCAGTTGCAATATTGCCTGTAATATCTCGACGGCGGATTTAATTTTCGTGCACACGGCGATTTAATGCGAGTACTTACTGTACCAAAGTCGAGTCGGGATATACTGATACAGTGGGTATAAACCTCGCCAGAGGTCAACAAATGAACCTGTCTGTGGCTTGCGCTCTGGCACAAGCCTCCGCGCCAGTGGTCGCCTACCAGCAGTGCATCTGTAAATTTAAAAAACAAAAAAAAAATAAAGCATGAACACGTTAGCATTGACTTAAAAACAGAAGCTTTAATATAACACAAATATTAATTATTAAGCCTTAATGTTTTATTTAATTACATCACCCTGAAGATTCGTCTTAAAACTCTACGGTGTTATGTGTCGTCATTACTTCTGTATAGTCACTAGACATGGATGTTGCCGGTAGCTAACAATAACCGGCTGGAAGCCTATGAAAGCTGGTGCTATCGAAGAATGTTGAATATTCCATGGATTAGAATCCAATCGTACTTCACAGTGAGCGGAAGCTTCTGAACACCGTTAAAATGAAGTAATTGGGACAAATCAATCCTTAACTAAAGTAACGGCTTCTGCAGAACGTTGTGGAGAAAAAGTGGAAGGTAAAAATTGGTTTAAATGAAAGAAATCGTCATGACTCCACAATATTCATGACTCGACCAGATTAGGCGTTCTAGAATTGTTTCAGCCCGCCAAAAATAGATAAATTTATGGAGAAAAAACTAAAAGACTAATAGATCTTCTTCGTCCGAAAACTGCAAGAGCACGCAAAGAATAATCAGTATTAAACTTTTTTACAAGTATTTGAAGCTTTTATGACACCGCAAGAATGTTAAGTAATATTGTATGTATTTATTTTATTTTATGCCAGAAAATAATGGCGCCAATTGGCATGGAACTGAAGATTAATGAGATCGAGTCTGAAAGTCGAAGAGTACACATTTGAGGCCTTTCAGGAATGCACATATCTCGGCTCACTTATTTGAAAGTACGAAGAAGAACCATGTTGACAAACTGGTGCTAATTTGGACTTCAACAGCATCTACGGTACAGATTCTTTTCAAGGAAGATTAAAGTCAAGCTCTATATGACCCTCATCAGTCCTGTCTTAACATACTGTTGAGCTCTGATAAAGAATAATGAGGGACAATTGGATATCCTGTAGATAAGGATTCTGAGACGGATATTTGAAGCTGTATTTAACGACAGATAATGGTGTATCTGAAGCAATGAGAAGCTGTACCGTATTCACAAGGATACGTCGACCATAGCTTCTCATGGAAAACTAAAGTCAAGGTTTAAATGACTATCAACATGTCATAATGTCTAGACATACGTATCTGAATGCTGGACTCTGATAAAGAATAATGAGAGACAATTGGATATCCTTGAAAGAAATATTCTGATACGAATATTTGGAGCTGTATTCGACGACGGGGAATGGTGTATCTGAAACAATGAGAAGCTGTACCGTATTCACAAGGATACATCGACCATAGCTTCTCATGAAAAACTAAAGTCAAGGTTTAAATGACCATCAACAGGTCCTAATGTCTTGGACTTTGACAAAACAAGATTAGCAACAACTGGATATCCTGGAGATAAGGATTTAGAAACGGATATTTGGAATGACGTATCCAGAGCAACGTGGAGCTGTATCTACTAAACTGGGATATACAAGTCACAGCTGTCGTTAGAGTGGCCAGATTTCGATGGCAGGTCATGTATCAAAGACCAGTCAGCCGTTGAAAAGGCTCCAGATTAACAAACTTTCCTGTTCCCAGAGGAAAGGAAGACCAAGGTTGAGACGGTTAAACTATGTACAGAGGGACGATGTATCATTGCAACTTACGGGAAGATGGAGAAGTGTGTCGGATGAGGCCAGAGTTCTACAATATGGCTCTTGCGCCTATGATGATAATGGTGATTTAAGAAAGCTGAGTACCTCGGACATATCGTGAACAAAAGTTTTACCTTCTGCAAACCATTGTGGAAAGAAAAGTGTATTAAAATCGGGAATTAAGGAGAAAGGAGATAGAAGGAGAGACTTATAGAGAGTTATATTTGGCAGTTATTTTTTCAAAAGTGACAATGCACTAAAAAAATATAGGATTCAAGAAGCAAACAAGTCTAAAACTAAGTATATAACTGTGATGAGTTAATAATATTGGTAGCAATGA
>JAGXCT010032969.1:0-46424 GCA_022495035.1 Philopotamus ludificatus | reverse complement strand
GGTGATCTAGCAGAACCTATCTTCCGTGTTAAGCGAGGGATGGGTGTATTTTTAAGGTCACGTTATATATTTCGTAACTATATAAAACATTGCCAAACGAAATAAAGTTCAATGCTCTTTGGTTCACAAGGCATTTTGTAGAAAACAGCGATTAAGAGGGAGCGTTATAGAAGGGCTGATTTATATCAATAAAATTGTATCTATTTATGTATGGCCATATGGATGACAAATTATGGTTTATTTTTCTTTAAATAGGGCCTAATTTATGGTGT
Organism: Philopotamus ludificatus; assembly: GCA_022495035.1. Lineage (NCBI taxonomy): Eukaryota > Metazoa > Arthropoda > Insecta > Trichoptera > Philopotamidae > Philopotamus > Philopotamus ludificatus. The sequence continues at coordinate 46,152 of JAGXCT010032969.1, read as the reverse complement.
CAGTCACCGGTGACTGACCACTGTTGTTTGGTCATAGACTCTTTTCTAAATCCTAAATTGTTTTAGCCTTTTGCAATTAGCTCATTTTTATAAATAATCTATTTCATTATTTACAGGTTTACTAACGGGGTTATTGGACCATTTCATTAAATCAACAACTGTCAGGCACCGGTGACTGACACGGTGCGATACGTGTTAAATTCCAAAATCACTAGAGTTAAAACCGCGTTAATCGAGGAAGTGCGTAACAAAGCCTTACTGTACTGTTTACAATGTATTTTTTTTATAATTCAAGGACAGCAGTAAAGTTGTTATGGCCTAATTAAAAAAACAAAGGTACATATTCAATCAAACACACAAAATGGCGGCCATGATATTCATTTGTTCCATATATTTTCATTTTTAATGTATAGATGTGAATAATTACTTAGATTTTTATGTAGTAATTAGGTATTTGTGCTTTTATATTTTGCTGTCAAATGTCATAAAATAAATTGCGGATTTTTTTAATTTCGCGTGCTTTGTCACGATGAACTTGACGAAAAATATTTCGACCAAAACAATGATCCTTCAGCCTCCGCATTCGCCAGACATGATCCTCTGCGACTTTCCATTCCCGAAAAAACATTAAATAACGACAATTTGTCAACATTGAGGTGATAAAAACAGAACCGCTCAAGGAGCTTAACGTCATATCGAAAATTGCGTTCCAAAAGTGCTTCGAAAATTGGAAAAATATACAAGTGTATGATGACGGGTACTTTACAAACCTTGTATTATTCATGTGTCGTAATAAGAAAAAGAGCGATATTGCCAATCGTGCAATAATTAATAAATTAAATTGTGCAAGATTTGCAAGGATTTTTATTGTCTTTGGCTGCTGATTTACCCTTTGGCTGCTGATTTTCATTATTATGAAAAATATGTTTATTCATCTGTTTTCCTCGGCATGAGATGTATTTATTTTTAAATGTTGCATTTTGGTATGAAAACGTCAATGGAATTGTGGTTCAATATCGTGGGACTGTATTGTCATTCACAATACCACAATTATTGTTGTACGGAAATGACCGATTATCGGATTATTGTGCAATCGTCATGTGCAAATTATACTGCAATCTCTTTGTCCTTTGGCTGTAAATTAATGTGCATAGGGACATAAAACCTACATCTCAAACACATTCGTAAAAATAACAACACAATCGTAATTTAATAATGATTATTACGGCATTTTCCGAGGTTGTCTTTTTTACATAACTCGACGATTTGTCAGCGATTAAAAAAAAGATGACTAACTTTTGTACCGGCAATTATACATTCAAACATAACACCGTTTGATACGGATACACTGATCGCAGGTCAAAATATATTTCATACGAAAAATAACGTGTCAAAGTTTATCGCGATTTTATGTATCACAATGGTGTTATAATATATATATATTAAGGATAACGAGCCGTGTAAAAACATTCCATTGTGCAATTTTATTATCGATTTTATGTTTGAACAGCGGTTTTGTGTGTTGTCTATTACGATTCCGGGCTTGTGGTGATTTTTTCTAGCCACCGCATTTTGGACATTCGTCCAAAGAACGAACATCGCTAATAACTAACATCGAATATCATTCGCGACGACGAATAAAACAAATTATACGTTTCACTCTTTTGTAAAAAAAAAATGGCCGAGTAATTTTTTGTTAGGGCCAAAAAATGTTCGTCGAATTATGAATGAGTTTGCGCGAGGACTATGAATAGATGAATGTCAAACATGACAGCTGCCAATAAGGAAATAATAGCCGATCCGACATTAAACTGAGACTGTTTCATCTCAAACACTAATCGCAAATAGAATTCGACTTTTCGACGAAATACAACAAATTGACTTGCCAAATTATGTGCCCACGCAAAAAATAATAAATTATATAATGAAATATCACAATATAATGGATAATTTGATGCATTCTTCAACAAAAAATATATTAATTTAAATTCGATACCTGAATTATCGCGTATATATGATAACTGTTATGATGCCATAAATATCCGCCTACAATAAATCATACGAAATTGTATTGTACCAACTAATGATTGAGCTAATTTTAATTGATCTCGCATATTTGAGGTTATGTCACGAATCCCCCGGATTTTTTAAACAGAATATAAAAATGACAGTTATTTTAAAAGTGATATATTTCGACATACCTTGGAGTACCTTTGCTTGTCAATGGAACAAAGTCATTTATTGTGTCAACAAAATGAGTTAATTCAAGATGCAATACGTTGGACAACTGACAGCACACGTCCAACCACCCACACGAGCACACGAGGACTGGTGTTGCCCGCGGCCTTCGTCTCTGTCGGTGCTGAAACCGATACCAATACATCTGAATATCGATACTTTTTAAATTATTTACATCTAAATTATTAATTTATGAATCATAAGATAAATTTGATTAGTTATATCCTAATAAAAAACATTATTTATTAAATGAAAATAATAATTTAAATTCAAAATGGCGGATGAAACAAATGAACAATTAAATTATGTTCAAAGCAAAAAACATGCGCGTACGAATCAAATACGAATAATTATGGCCATGATTAATATTTTTATGCTCATCTTTGGATCCATAGTAATTTTTCGCCGGATTGTAAGCTTAATATTCAATTTTAAATTGTTTAATATTATTTTATAACCTCAAAGTTTTTTTTTAGACAATGAAGTTCCGTAAAATTGGGGAAAGGGGAAATTATACACCAAATTTAATTTTTAATGTGGATGAGACGGGACTCTATCGGAAACGTATGCCAACACGTGCGTTTATTGCCATAGATGAGAAGACTGCTTCTGGATTTAAAGCATCCAAAGATCATTCAACTCTTCTTCTTGGCGGAAATACATCCGGAAGTTTAAAATTGAAACCATTATTGATTTATCGATTAAAAACTCCTCGTGCCATGAAAGGTTATTCCAAAAACAATTTACCAGTTTTTTTACTGATTTAAAACTTGTTTCTGCTTAGCAATAAAACATATTGCGAGGATATTGAAGTTGAACCTCTGGAACTTGAGACACTGTGCACTGATTTTTCCGTTGAAGTAGTATTTTTACCTCCGAATACCACTACCATCTTACAATCTATAGATCAAGGCAGAATAGCAGCCTTCAAAGTATATTATTGAAGTAAAACAAACGCCAAATCATTGAAGAAACTGATGGAGGTGATGAAGATGCCATGGAAACAATTTAATATTTTGAAAGCTGTCAGAAACATCGATGAAGCGTGGAATGAAGTCATCCAGTTGTGTATGAAGGGTGTTTGGAAGAGGTTGTTCAGTTGAATTGTTGAAGTTCATTGCAATTATGAAAATGATATTCAAAATATCATTGAAGAAATCAGTCTAATAGTCATATCCGTAGGCATCGAAGGTGTTGAAGTAGATGATATTGATGAACGGGGGTTACCTGTAATTAATCATAAGCAGTTGAGGAAACGATAAGCTTAGATGTAATGCTCTTATCATATTTTAAATAAATAATATGTAGGGAAGGTTATTGTACATTCATCATAAGGTTTTATGAAAAAATAATTATAACTTTTGAATTTCGCGGCCTTTATAAGTCCATTTTTCCCATTTCTTTTTATTAATGTGTTGGTAAACATGGCTTTTTGCGATCTCTTCCTATTTTCGAAGATGAAAAAAACGTTAGGAGATAAGGTAAAGGAGTTAAGCGCCATAACAAAAATTAAATTTTGGAAGAATATGATGTATACGATGTGTACTACAGTAATAATCTTATGATTCTTCCATCAATAGCAATCAGTTGTCATCATAAAATAAGTTATTTTGCGTAGCATTTTAAATTATTTAAACTTGAGTATTGTTATAAACCGGCATAGTCGGTCCGTATCATTTCTGGGCTCTCGATATTCTCGAGTGCGCCCCTATCCTTCTTACGTAAAGTGTGTCACAGAACACATTTAACGCGGGAAACGGTTCCCGCCAAAAGTCGGTGACATTATCGTCACGTGACTCACAGGATCGGGTATAAATATGTCCCGTTTTGAAGCCATTAAATCTACATTCGCCTACGCCGTCATGGCAGCTCACATCTCCGTGATTTCTCCTCGTACCGGAGATACACCCTGATCCTCATCATCATCTCGTACTCCAGAGATACGTCTCTGGGATTCATCATCATCTCGTACCGGAGATACTTCTGGATCCTTTTCATCACACTCCATCATCGAAACTGACGACACCTGCAATTCCTCGATAAACATCAATAACCATCAAAGCGTGTTTCACTTTGATCTCGATTCAGCGCGATCGTCAACTACCGGATCATCAACGTTTTGCTTTCAGCGGTCGTACTCATACATGTGAGCTCGGGTGCCTTAACATTGGAGGCAGCGACAGATTACCTTTTGGATACTACTGTCGCGTCCCCTAACATTTTGGTGGCAGCGGTGGGATACCTTTTTGGTACTACTATCGTGCCCCCTTAACAGTATTATGCGGACTTTTTTTACGAAAGAAGATTAGATGGCGTGTTTGGCGAATCTTCCCCACCACAGTAATGAACGTAAATGCACGCCACAGCAAAAGTGACAAGATTAAAAAAAATAATCATGGCCACCATTATTTAGCATTTTCTTATGCACAATGGTTTTTGATATCCGATTTATAACCAAATTTAAAGAGTTTTAGATCATTTTTGGGACAAAAATTAAGTTATTACTATGGTTACTTTTGAAATCCCATTAAATATCTTAGAATACAAAATTGTCTGAAGCAAAAAAATCATTTTACATGTTTTCACCATGGAGTAGAATAGCACCTTCTTCCAGAGCAGAAGACTTCTGCAAATAGAATGAAGTGTTACTCTAGATATGATTCATTGCCCTCTTATATGAGATTATAATTTTATTTATTCTTCTTTCATTGTTTCTTGAATAAAAATCTGTCCAGCAATTTGATTTAAGTCTTTTTTATTTATTACATGTATTATTCTGCAGCGCATTCTTATAAAACAATCTAAATAAACAATGTCATAAAACTTATAATCCAAGAAGCTTTGTTTTAAGACGTCATTTAACTACAGGTAATCCCCGTTCATCGGAGAAGAAAAGTTAGACGATCCTCGGATGCTTTAAATCCAGGAGCAGTCTTCTCATCTATGGAAATAAACGTAAGTGTTGGCATTCGTTTCCAATAGAGTCCCGTCTCATCCACATTAAAAATTAAATTTGGTGGATAATTTCCCTTTTCCACAATTTTTTCGGAACTTCATTGGATATTTTTCAGCTGATTATACGTCACTAGCCGATTCGCCAATTGTTTTAAGGCTATGCAAGTTTGATCGTTTTTAAAGCTGATAAACCAACCTTTGGATGCTTTAAAAACTTCTTTTCCTCCATGTTGAGATTTTAAATAATCTCAGACTAAGTGATTTATTAATTATGATTGGGATACTTTCTTCATCTATCCATTTGCTTAATAAATTTTCCATTTTCGTCATCAAAAAACTTCTGGTTCGTGAAATTTTCGCCGCTGTAATTGAAGTAACACTCTCACCAACCTTTTTAATTTTAACTTTTTGTTGCACAATTGATCGCACTGTAAAAAACCGCGTTATAACGAATCCGCAATGGCCGGGGGCGCGATGAACGGGGGTCTCCTGCAATTGTCTGCGAAGAATCAATTTCTAGTCATTCGCATTTTCATTAAAAAAATTCGCATATTTTTTTGACAAACCTCGTGTCCAAGGAACAAATTTATTTTATGACATCTGACAGTCAAATATAAAAGCATAGAATAAGTAATTATTCAAATCCATACATTAAAAATGAATATTAATATATGAAACAAATGAATATGAAGACCGCCATTTTGTGTTTGATTGAATATGTACTTTCTTTAATAATTAGGCCGTAACAACTTTATAGCCGTCCTAAAATTAAAAAAAAATAAATTATAAATCAGTATCATTTGAATAATGTATTATGTATTAAATGACAGATTAATTAAAAACAATATAAAAAGTGAAATGGAATCTGAAACTTTCGATTTACCTAATATTTCTAAAATATAAATTACATTTTCTCGATTTATTAAAAGTAGAAATCGATACAGAAGAAAATTGTGAAGAGAGATCGATGATAAACGATTAGATTATGAATTGAAGTTTACAATTCTTGAGAAATTTACCAAGGTTTAGCGAGTTACTAATTTCTAGTTACACGAAGATTAAATCTATAGCAATGATAACATTCGGGCAATAAGAAAAAAATTCATATTGACTGTGTGTCTAAGGAGAGTAATGGTAAATATATATTGTATAATGTCCAATACATATGTTATATATATCTAATTTATTACTTTAATCGTTAAATAAAGAACTCCTAATCCTCTTCTTCATATGTGTATTATATATGTTATTTATCATACAAATCAAGTGATAGTTTTACGAATAAAAATAATAAAAACGGAATAAAATGGTATTACCGCTCCATGAAGCGTGGATTTATTTATTTGGTCGACCTAGATCTTTATCATAGTGACGTGATCATAAAAAAGATTAGAGTGCATTTTGTTTATCTGACTTATATCGTGAGATATTCAGAATATAGCCGACAATCAATAGAAACTATTGTTCCAATACATCTCTAGACTGAGTTTATGAATGAATTATTTACAAAGCCGTTTATTATTTAATCACCGCTTACTAAATATCCGAACACAAGGTGTGATAAATGTGGAATTTTATTACACTTGTTCATGACGTATCTTGACATTTGTAGCCATATTGAATACTTACTATATTGTAGGCCGTCAAAAAGGTTTGAAATGTTTTGGTATACTCGGCTATTTATTACTAAATAATTTTTGACCCAAAACAATATTGTGGTAATGTCTCAGCCTCCGTATTCGCCTTCTTCCTATTTTTAAAGATGAAAAAATACATGATATGACAACGTTTTTCCAATATTGAGAGGATAAATACAGAATCGCTCAGGGAGTTGAACGTCATAACGAAAATCTCTACAAATCAAACAAATTCAGTTCATGTAACTTTCGCTCTAAGAAGGGAAAACTGTTCTCCCGTCAGCATTGATAACGAGCTACTGCCCCAGATAGACAGGGTTAAATACCTGGGAATATGCCTAGATCGTACAAACTTTAAAAAAACATATAACAAATAATAGAAAGCATTTAGGTTCATTGGACCACACTCAGAATCATCTCTTAATAATAAACTGCTTATCTATAAATCTATATTATGACTGAACTAAACTTATAATATTTAAATCTAGGGCACGGCAAAATACTCAAACATAGCATAACAAGATAATAGATAGCTTCGCATGTTGTACCTTGGTATGTACCTAACAAAGTGATCAGAAATGATCTCATAGTCCTCTTTGGAGTAAATCGAGTCGCACATCAATAAATATAGATAAAGACTAGAAAAATCATCTCAATAAATTGAGACGATAGCTGAGAGACGAAATCTCAAATGCGAAGAGGCGGTTAAAAACGAATATAACTTAAAGACGACTCAATGAGCGACTACGAATGATCGCAGGATCGTTGAATCCATCCTCTTCAAGACAGTATACCAGATAAAAGCAAATAATGTACACGTGTGCAGATTGTACTACATTATTAATTAAAAAGTAATATATACATACATAGATGAGTGACCTTGTAACCCTGAGGCGGGTCTTTGCCACCTGGAGAACATTACGCAATCTCCAGCAGAGACATGTCCGTCTCAACCCTGATGCCAGGACTGTGACTTTCGTCTTCCAGGTTATCTAAGCTCTTCAAATACGGGCAGACGCCAGTCATAAGCCCGGGAGCCGAGCTGTCATGAGCGGATTGTAACAATAATAATCAGATGAGGCTAGGGTCAATACGTATTTAAATTACGGTCTGATCGGGTGCTGAACACATTACCGAATTGGCCTGGTTAGCGGCACAACACTCGACTCCAAAGGTGTCCCAAAAAAATGTATAACGTTTCCTCTTGTTCCAAATTATTACCGTTTTGGTCAATACCCTGCTGATAACGGTGAGCTATTTAATCACAGACTTTTCAATTGGTGTTGTGGCATATTCTTGCTCAATTACCGCTTTAATACATCCAGTGATGTCGGTTTCCTGACGTAGACTTTATCATTGATGATTTCGTATGGCTTTTACTTTGCCATTCTTCGCATGCTCGTCGTTGTTGGAGTTTCCTCCTCCATTTTGAACACGCCAAGAACAACATTGGTTGGTTATGTAATCCTGGTGCAGGTTGATCTGTTATCCTTACGAAGGGGCAGGCCCCTCTTTGGGCCGGCAAACCAACATTCACACAGCTTAGCGATAGTCTAAAACAGCCACCAGGTGCGGCATTGCTTCCATTCGTACAAGTTTCCTCGTTGCCGCTACGGCCTGGGAACTAAGGACGGAGCGGGTTTGAAGGAAGGGGATATGTGATGGGAAACGGCTCAAGGAACTATCCCGGCATTTGCCTTTGAATGCTAGGGAGCCGGGTCAACCTAGCCCGGGATAGTCGCATCTCTACACCAGTTACTGATGACAGAGATACAAAGAATTATTTCTAGCTACTTCTACGTGGTTATTCTAAAGCATGCGTTTCTTTAAGGTATCCCCACAATTAAAAGTCCAGTGGCATCAGGTCTGGAGATCTGGCAATCCATTTGTTTGGAAGATTCTCATCAATATGTGCCTTATATTACGGTGATAGTACGGAGGTGCTCCGTCCTGTTGAATAAAATCGTCATCTTCATCTTTAAGTCCTCCCGAATGCGTAGTAAAACAGATTCATGCAGTAAATCAAGTGTATGCATTTTTTTTGAAACAGCCTGTATATGTTGCGTTGTATTCAGTCGTAAAATACGATACAATTACGCAATGACAAACGAATTGTATGCCCTTTGATAAAAATTTTAAAACGAATTCTACGAGCAAACATGTCTGGAAAAAATATTGCCGTAGAAAATAAACAAGATAATTTTTTAACCAATCGGAAATACATTTATTAATAAAATTATATACAACCAAAATCAATGAGATATTACATATATATACAGAAAAAATTTTCATAACAATCGATTTTAAATCACATTCCTAAGTCGCCTATAAAATACAGCTCAGTGATGATTTTACAATTTTGACTAGGCATCGAATCTACGCCTCAAATACTCGACGATAAAACACTAACCGGCGAAACATCAGAGCCGAGCTGCTGCTACGCAAACATAAACAGCGAATCATCCTAATCAACTACATCAGTCGTGTGCGTGAGTCGACAGAGATGCAATCTCCGATCTGTCCGTCGTGATCTCGAATGTACAATCGATTTATCTACCCTGTAATTTTACGATGTAAACATTAAATCCAAATATTCGACTAACGTGTGAATGTGCGCGCATTTCCGACATTGTAAACAGGTGAACGTCAACCCTTAAAACTAGTCCGTGAGAGCCCTACAGCTAACGAGAGCGTCACACACTTACGCATTCGCCCCCGCTCCGATCCAAATCCGACGTAAATAATTTAATCAAACCGTAAATGTGCGCCAGTCTTATACATTACAATTTACATTCAATAACGTTAAAAAAAAAAATCGACTACGATTACGAATTTTATTCGGATGGATACAATAATATATTTATTGATTAAACAAACAAAAAAATGTTTACGAGAAGAAGTCCGAGATTAAACACACCATTTTCATTATATCGCGATAAACAAAAACCTCAAAATATAAAATAAGTAAACAAACACGTAACAACATAATTAAATTATACAACACAATCGATGCAAAATATTATTTTTTTTGTACATAAAATTAAATTACCAATATCCCGCTCGCTCGCTCTAATCTACGCAAGATGGATAATATTAATTATTGCCACTATCGGATTTAATTAAAGCATATTAAAATCACAAAAAAAAAAACGATAAATATATATATTGATGAATAGATTATTAATGCGTGGATCACAGTAAAAATTCGCATAGAAACATTTTTTAAATGTGTTAAAAACGTCCCGGTTGCATTTCTTCGGGCGTATATATATTTCTTTCCGAATGACTCTTTCGTCCGAGTTCGTTTCTGAAGTAATCAATCGTTTTCTTCAATCCATCTTTGAGCGAAACCTGTAAAATATCATAAAATTTAAATACAGAACGACAATTGATAACGTACGAAAGCGTATATAAAACCTTAGGTTCCCAATTGAGATACTGTTTGGCTCTCGTGATATCGGGACGCCGTCTTTGTGGATCGTCTTCGACGGCCGCCGTATTTGAAACCGTGCTTTTGCATCCTTCGACCAATTCTTTGATAATCACAGCAAATTCTACGATAAAACATCTCGATTAATACGACATAATAATACGCGAAAGTTTATTATTTTTATTAATATGTATTCTAAATAAAATATATTTCAGAAAAGGTTTCATAATTTATATTTACCTTTTTACTATTTATTCATCATATGCTAAAGCATTTTAAAATAATTAAGTCCCTCTGAACTCCCCTGGCACAACTGTTGCGAATTAAAAAACTGGAAGAAATATGCTAGGTCAATACCCCCTCGCTCCTATAGCCACGAGCTATTGTTATCCAAGTAAACACATGCAAGGTCATTGAAAATATAAAAATGGGTCATAAATGTTTGATTTGCTTCAAATTGCAAAATACAATTAAAAGAACCTAACCCCAAATTTTGTATGGGTGCCTAACTTTCTATAGCGTTTTTTTCTATAGCGTGGTCCCTATCTGAACGCTATAGAAAGGTTGACTGTATATACAATGATCAAAATGATACAAGGCATCGGGGCCCCTAGCATACAGCCCCGCAGGGGGCCCCTGAATTTTTCTAAAAATAATAAATACTTATAACATTGAGATGGCTAATATCGATCATCAAGTGCTAAATCTCCACACTGAGGGTATGTCGCGGGTTTCATTGTGGAAGATTCCTTCACTACGAAGGAAGACTTTGTAGGGTAGAGGGTCAGCGGTTTGCTTGTATCGGAGAGAGCGTGTTCTTTTCCGAGTTTAAATAGCTCAGTCGTAATCTCTGACGATCGGGGCTCGGAGGGCTCTATTTGTACTCCAAAACGGTTCCCCTTCAAGATCAGTGAGTCCATAATTTGGTGATATCGTAGTTGCACTCGGATGTATCTCGCTATTCACTTATTTTCGTCTGGGATTAAAACGTTAGTGGTCCAGGGAGATGGCCGCTGGGGTTATTCATTCCCGTGAGAACTCCATTAGCGAATGTTTCAAGCATACGGTCGAGATTCCTCTCAGGGAAGACCTTGATCAATCGTTACAGAAACTTCGTCAGGTCTGTCCTGACAAGGCAAGATTAGCGAATAATTAATATCCTGAAGAGGATTCTGATACGTATATTTGGAGCCGTGAAGGAATCGTGTGTCCGAAGCAGCGAGGAGCTGTACTGACTACACAAGGACATACTAGTCACAGCTGTCGTCAAAAGGCCAGACTCTGACCAGAAGATGGAACGATGTGGCGGTAGACTAGATAAAATGAAGAAGGATGTTGGATGGGGCCAGGGCTATTCAAATGCAAAAAAGGATAACGGAACTATCTTGGACATTTCAATTCCTCAATTTTTCAGGCCTAGGCCTTCAATGATTGAAAAAGGTACTCCTTTTGTATTTGGTGGGATGTTTAGGGAATAATTCACTACGAATTACTAAAACCTGACGACTGCTATAGCTAATATATGCTAAAAAACCATGAGCTATGGGAAATAATCGAAGATGAATTCTCCAGAATGATAATGGAAGACTACACGAAGCAAGAATTACGCAGGACAAAACAAGAGAGTTAGATTTAGAAGTTCTGCAGCATTCTCCATATTCACCTTCGGACTATCACCTTTTTAAGTCAATGGAAAATTTGCTTTGGTATAAAAAATACTACAAAAAGTCCAAAATCACTCGTATTTAAAAAAAAAACTGCCTATGCTGCGGAGAAAGATTATAGATCAACAGAATATATTGTTCAGTTGATCTTCGGATAAACTTTTTGTCGCAATAAAAAAAAGTCTTTCCGGTTCACCTAATATATAAATGTAAACAATTCCAACCTTCGATTGTGTGTTCGACGGGATTTCCAATGTTCACCGGCTGCGTATAATTAGATGCCATCAGAGAAACGAGTCCGTCGACAAGATCCGTCACATATTGAAACGATCTCGTTTGTTTTCCATTGCCGTATATCTAAACATATACATAAAAATTAATAAAAAATATACGATCGTAATCACAAACTCCGTGTACCGTTATGGATAGATTCTGTAGGGCTTGCATGACGAAATTAGAGACGACTCTGCCGTCTCCGGCGTGCATGCGAGGTCCGTACGTATTAAAGATCCTGGCGACGCAGACTTGGACGTGTTCTTGCTTGGCGTAAGCGTATCCGAGCGTTTCCGCCACACGTTTACCTTCATCGTAACACGCTCTCGGTCCTGCGAAATAAAATTGTTTATAAATCGATCAATAACTTTAATTTCCAAGTGTTTTATCGATACGCACCTATGGGATTAACGTGTCCCCAGTATGTCTCCGGCTGCGGATGCACAGTGGGATCTCCGTAAACCTCGGATGTGCTAGCAATTAATACTTTAGCGCCCACTCGCTTGGCCAATCCTGTGAATTTATCGATAATATAATTAAATATCGAATAACGATGACGATAATTTAATGTATTCCATAAATTAAATTAAAATCTTAAGAAAAAATTACGCATGTACACGCGTTATGTTTTTATTCACATTTTTTTTCTCCTTTAAAAATGATCTGACATCATTATAATAAACTTTACATATCATTACTAGATCTACATAATATTTATACAAAAACAAAATAATACCATATTATTTAAAATTAAATGAGTGACGTATAAGGCGTGTCATACTCTTTAGAGGGTTAAAAAAATATGCATATGTGATTAAAATAGTCTTCATGAGGTATGAAAGAATTATAAAAAAAAATCTCTCAACCTAGCCGTACCGAACCCCAAGTTTTTGATTTTTCTCGAATAACTCTTTTAATATAAATCCTACGTGTCACAAACTTTTTGTATTTGTCTAAAATGGGGTATATTGTGGGGTCCCTGAGAGACCCCCTTCGGATGATGCGGTTGTTTTCGAGCCGCCATAACAGATGGGTTAAAATCGATCTGTACGATCCAGAAAAAGTTGAATATTATGAACTGAGACCAACAAATATATCATCATTAACCAGAAAAATGAAAATTGGTCTTGCTGGGACGAGTCATGCTCTCCGACAAATCGAAATTGGACACGTTCAGTGTTAACGGAAGAGCCAAGATTCATCGTAGAAGATGAGAATGAAATACTGATGAATTGCTAGCAGCTAAACAATCCGTAAACACTATAGTCTGATGATGCATAACCCAGCAGGGGGAATGAAAACTATTCGGAGATGCCGATATCATCAGATTAGCACGGCTAACGTCTCGGTTATGTGCTGAAGTTTCCTCTGAATAGAGCCATGAGTCTTCGTCGAATGGAGACCTTAATATGAGACTAACCGCGAAAATGATGGCTCAAATGACTGAAGGCCTTAGACTAAATGGAGCACATGGACCACACAATCGTCATGTAAATTTTACGCTTTTACCGCTATGATCACCCTGAGGTGACAATTGTCATTTCACAGCACACGCTAGTGACACGTTCCGGAAGTTTGTTGCAAAAATTATAGCAGTGTGTTAACGGCCATATTTAAAAAAACATGAATACCCAAAACACACAAAAATTACGATTTTGATATTCATTTGTTTTGTATAATCATTTCAAATATAACATTGATGAATTTCAAATAAATGTTAATATTTGTCATACTTAAATTTCCATTATAATAAAATACCATAGATTAACTTTTTACATGTTTTTTTTTTGTTATTAACAAGTCGTCAGCGAGACACAGGTTTTCATTGAACTTTGCGTATGTATTTAGGCCATTATGTAAAAATGTGCAAAAAATGATAGATAGTATTTAAAGCACGTATTAAATGTACGTATTCTAAAAAATATAATTATAAATCTGGGGCCCTTCCGATGATATAAATAAAAAATATAGTATAGTAACATTCCCCATTTCCCTATGCATATTATTCTATTCAACTTGACTATCATATATACCAGTGTCATGGCTTGTAGGTAACATACAAACGGTTAAGTTAACTGTGACTGAGCTAAGATGGTACTCGGATAGGTGGTTAACCTTCTGGGGAAATCTATGGATTTTAGGAATTATTTATTTAGGAGTCAAGTGTGGTCGCGTGCCGGTATCAGACGTGGTGGCGATGGTGAATGGGCACAATCATGGTTTCATAGATAACACGGAGCTATGAGGAGCCAGGCCGATATCCAGACCAATTCAGTGACGTGTGTGCTGCCGATCAGACCTTAACCTCGTCTGATTATTATTGTTAAAATCGGTGAGTGACAGCTCGGCTCCCGGGCTTTGGTTGGCGACCTGACCCGTATTCGAAGAGCCAAGATAACCTGGGAAACGTCCGTCACAGTCATGACATCATGGTTGAGATGGAGATGTCCTTCAGTTGGCAAAGACCCGAATCAGGGTTATAAGGCCACGTAAATAAATAATTTATGACAGCGACTAGGGAGGAATGTAAGCGTGAGACTCTTAAAATACCCCTAAAGCAGCCGGCCTTTGAAGTCTGATGACGGCAAATTAAAAGTCATCACATCGGGAAGATCTCAGCGCAGATGGGAGTCAGCTAATCAACCGTATTGAGACATTTACATGTTATAGGGATGGTTTCGGTTATCATTTTTTGGATCAGATAGCAACAGGGGATGAAAAATGGATGAGGTGTTTCCATTCAAAACTTCGAAATCCAAAATCTTTAAAAAAAAGGTAATGTTTTGTATTTGGTGCGATTGCAAGGGTATTTTGTATTTCCAGCTCTTAGAGCGCAATCAAGAGGGTAGTGTTTCATCAAGATGTGGTGGTTATTCCACTAATAAATTTAGGTAACTTCATGTTGCGTCCTGGCGACACGACACAGTGGCGTCCCAGTCCCTACTCTTCGGGAAATGCAGTACGGGGCTCGCTTCCGCCTGCAGTTCTCTCGTCCTTTCCTTGGGAAACCCCATCGACACATACGACATTGTATTTATCATTACTACAGACAAACAACCCACAACACCCGCTGACGTTCCGGCTGCAGACTCTGCCTCAGCATCTCCGACTTTAGACCATAGACGGGCATGCCACCGTAGAGCCCCTTGCCGGCCTTTCGTCAGGGATCACCCTCTGCTGATACTCTTAGGACCAGACCGCCACAAGTGACAATACGCTAAATTAATTGAATCGGGATGTTATCAAGCACCCACCCTTATCTTCCAGACCTCGCATTTTCCGATTATTCATTTATTCAAATCACTGCAAAAAATTTGAGCAGGTAAAAACACTTGTTAATCCACTTTTTCATGAACGTCAACGGAGTTTGCGCTCTAACCGTATTATAAGCCGATAGAAATGATAAAAATTGATTAAATCAATAAAAAAATTGTTTTCAAATAAATAAACGATAATACTTTTGCATCAACACATCTCGGAACGTATTTTTTTATTTTCCGAGAAGTATATTATCTATTGTTATAATAAAATATATTTAGCTCGTACTATAAATAATATTTTTTTATCATACAAGCACCTTGCACATTTATAATAATATAATATTTGCGACAATAAAAACTGCAGTAAATAAACGTTAAAAGTTCATTCGAAGCCATTTACATCGTAATCTTTTTTATCAATATGCAATCGATTTCGTACAAAAAATAATGCTAAAACGTGCATGATATCGATTATTAATATGTTCATACGAACGAATAATTATCCAAAAATAAACTGACCACCTGATGTACTACTCCGTATATCGCCAATGGCTAATTAAGAATATTGATTATATTTACCGAGCATATTTATTGTCCCAACTGTGTTTGTTTTGATCGTTTTGACGGGATTGAACATGTAGTGCGGAGGCGAGGCCGGACTCGCGAGATGATATATTTCATCAACCTGAAAAATATTAATATAACGTTTCATACGGCAAGATTGTTTTCTAGCGTCGATATATGCATCGTCGGTAGTATTACCTCGATGAATAAGGGATTGACGATATCGTGGTGGATCAGCTCGAAATTTTCGTGGCCCAGCCAATGCTCGACATTGCGTTTGCGTCCCGTGAAAAAGTTATCGGCGACAATCACCTCGTGTCCCTGCATCATCAACACGTCGACTAGATGCGATCCGACGAATCCGGCGCCGCCAGTAACCTTTGAACGTACAATCGGCATGAAATTATCTGAACAAACATTTTGACAGTAATTACATATTAAGTTATTATCGATCGGACAAATTAAATCACCGCTCTTATCAATCTGAGTTCCATATCAAATAAAAAATATCTGTGATTTTATAAAACGATTGATAAGATGATTGATTTACGTACCAGTATTCGTTTTCTCTCTTTATAATTGAGGTATTTCACGTCGGGAAAACGTTTCGGTATGCGGCCTTCCAACACCAACAGTTTCTCTTCTAATTCCGCAATTTTCTTTTTCGCGTCATCCATATCGGTGAGTTTGGGCACTGCATTGTCCGCTTTGACGTGCGATTCAAACTCGTCCTGTCTAATTTGCTCGCGCGCATCGTTCGGAAAGATGTTGTCGTCCAATTTGTTCTTTAAATCGGCGCCCATGTTGTCGTCGTGATCGAATTCGTTTTCGTTTACGAAATCGAATTTCATCTTGCCGACGACGGACTTTGCGTCATCTTTGAGCAGATTCAGTTTCCGAGGATTGTCGAGCGGTTGATTAACTCCGTTCTCATTGTAATCGGGATCGACGAAATCGTCCGCATGCGATTTCTTCAGCTCGGCCGACTTGTGATCCATCACCGTGTCCGATTGCACAAAATCTTTGTACACCGTTAGCACTGAAACATTAATCAACATATTATAATCAAACTACGACAACTGAACGTTGTTTATATCGACGAATAACCCACACAACCCATAAATTATGAGCATATTAAATGATAACCACATTTTTACGATCAATAATCGATATTTGGTAATAAAAATGCAATCACTAAGGGTAACATTGAAGATATTATTTAAAAGTTGAAGGAGTATGTCGTTTTGTTGGTGTCGTCCGGGCACTAGTGTCCACAAGAATGGTCGATGGCTGACTCACACAACACGACAGCCAGCAGCAGACCGAAGCCGAGTGCGGCTCGCAATAGTTTGCGGCGCGGCATGGCCCCGCGTGCGCGCGCCCGCCGCCCGCATCGCACTGACAGCTGTGGCCTTAACGCGAATATTGTAGTCCATGCCTCTACGCAAATACAAATTTGTATTCTTCAACATGTCGTTAAATAAATACAATCCACAACACATTAAAGCCACGATAAACAAAATCACAAATTAAAATAATATATTTGAGAATGGCATTATCCATAGATCAGCTAATATAAATAAATATCAATGTTGAGTTATCTACATGCATACAAGTGCGACAATATATGATGCAATAAAGATAAATATGTTTGATTCATTGTTATCGTCTTAATTGTTCAGACGAATTTCATAGCACTCGGCTAATCACTCGCTTTTAATAATAAATGCGGTTATCAGCTGTAATTAAAATGTTGTTTTTTATTGTATAACACGATTATCTTGATATTGGTCATATTTATATATTACACCGAGCGTTTGGTATTATAACATTATACATAAGTTTTTAATTGGGTATCATTCCATCATCACGTAAGTCACTAATATCACCGTGTATTGAGTGAGATTAGTTGATTTTTATAAGTATTATTTAAATATATAACATTTATACACCATGATAGTCGGTAAAAAAATATTTACCATAATTTTTCATAAGATATGATTAGAAAATGACCTATGACATATGACCTTATTCAATAATATGCAATCTTCATTTTCAATAACTTCTCTGCGTTCTTTAAAATAAATCCATTCATATCCTGCCTTTCCAACTATGAAACAGATTAATCTAACTCCTTGTAGAGTCTCTCTTCGAATACCCATTTTAAGTAATTGTTTTATATAAACCTATCACTTTGTACAATAATAAAGTATCATATTTATGTTTATTTTAGCGAGCTATGCCCCCCCCCCTATGTCTCTATACCAAAAAAAGAGAATTAATTATTTGTAACATGTTAATTATAATTTAATTATATCATATAAATTAGTTATAATTTTTATAACCCTATGACTACTAAGCAATACTAGGGAGACACACTGCAGTAGCCATAGGGTTAAGTTAAATCGTATTCAGATCGCTTTCATTGAACTATACATTCTAATTATATTTCGATTAATTAACAAAACGACAAAACGGAAACCGTGCTAAAAAGGAATCGTGTAAATCAATGGATTCAGTATCCTTTTCTCTTTTAATACTAATTATAAATAATCTCGCATAATACATAATAAATTATTCATATTACATGTATTTTTTTATATAAATTTATGGTCAACCAAAAAGTTGTTATGGCCTACTTAAAAACTCACAAATATTCAACTAAGCGCACAAAATGGCGATTATGATATTCATTTGTTTCGTATAATAATTTCAAACGAATAAAAACATATTTTTGTTAAAATTTTAGATAAATAATTAGAAAATCAGATCGTACATAATTAGAATAATCAGAGCGCGTTCGACGTCGATTAACCATGCAAATCATACGTTAACTGGTTTAATCGACGTACGAAGCAATTTATATTCAAATTTAAACTATAGATTTGAATAAATGGCTTTAGTTTTTCATCTCATTAGTATTTGAAGGGGAAGAATAATGTTGATGAGGCGTGTGTACCGAGTACTGTGACGAGGATATATTTCCAATAACATGGGATCAAGTGATAATCCAGGAGTAAGCTCGTGAATTTTACCCTTTGCAAGCTATTTCAATCAGCGATAGTCAACATTTATTTAAACGAAAAAAGTATGCAAAAAATCTAACATACGAATTAAATTTATTATTTATTATAAATAATTTAATATCGATTGAAAAAATAAGTAAATGTTTCGTTAAAAAATTGTCATTTTATTAGTAGAGCAATGTTTGGATAGTATTTTTCAAACAAGGGGGAACTGATCCGACAAAGGAAGGGAAACTTATTAGTTTTTTTATGAGATGTTTTAAACCTGTGTTGACTTAATTAGATTAATACACACAGTGCAAGGATTGATATAAAAAAGTGGAATTTTTAAATTTTTCGCGGGATGTTTATGTTCTATTTTTTGTTGTTGTTGTATTAGTATATTTATTTCTGACGTATCTTGACATTAATAGCCATATTGGATGTTCACTGTATTGTCGAGTAGGGTGTCAGATTTTTAATGTGTACTTTTTTATTTATTAAAAAAAAAAAAGAATTTTGATAAAAACAACACCGCTATGATGTATAAGCCTCCGTATTCGACAGATATGATAATAAAACTCATTATAAATTACCATTTTTTTATTTTTAAGAGTATCATAAACAAAACGTTATAAAATACTACCAAAAACTAAAATTATCACAAAATATATTCCTAGATCCCTTTCAATTCCTTTATGATTCTCAAAGTTTTTATAAATTAAAAAAAAAAGTTTAATGTATTTATATTGTTTAAAAAATCTAACCTCAAATTTTCTATATGGCCAGTCTCTATAGCGCGCGCCTGGGGCCTCAATTTTTTTCGTAAAAAAAGTAATTAATAATAGCAGTATTCTCTAAATTGAATTGGCAATGGAATAACGCCTGATATGATATGTTTTTCAGGTGGCTTCCATAATGGTCATATTTCTAATCATATGCAACGACCGTTCTGCAGATCCATGGATTCAGGATCGTAGCTACCTTAATTTAAAACGATACAAGACATCGAAGCCCTCGGCATTCAGCCCTGCAGGGGGCTACTAATTTTTTCTAAATATTTGTAACATCGAGATCGCTAATATCGATTTTCGAGAAACTAATAAAAAAAGAAAAAAGAATAAAAAAAAAATTCTGTCTTTTTATATAAATTGATTATGTATGCAAAACATTGCAAATTAAGTAAAAAAACGTGCGCGTAAAATGCACATTACAGAATAAAAACATTTTGAGCGAGGGGCCTCAAAATTGAATTGTGCCTGGGGCCTCTCAAGTGCTAAATCCGCCACTGGTTTATTAATTAGCTACAGTTAACATGACTGTAGCTTATTAATAAAATACTTGATAATAAATAAATCTATAACCCTATACATTTTCCTGAGTTCTCTCAAAGTATTATATAAATTTTGACTTTGAAAATTAATTTTAACAATCTATTTTTCAAAAAACAGGCTAAGTTATCTAATATTGAAAATCTAAAGAAATTGCTCCAATAAAAGAGTACAGTACTATGAGTACATTCGTTCATGACATATCTTGACATTAAAAGCCATAATGTATATTTACTTTATTATTGGATGTAGAAAAGGTTTTTCGTGTTTTTGTGTGCTTAGCGATTTTTTACTTGGGGAAAAAATACTACTGCTATTCGTCTTACATGAGTCTTTGAGCGACTTATTCATATTCCCGAAAATGAAAAAAAATCATGAAAGGATGTCGTTTTACCATGATTGAAGAGATAAATACAAAATAAGTGTGTGATGTTTTTTTTATCATTAAATATATATCGTTTAAATACATTTTTTTAAATCAATGTATGTATATATATATGTTTTTTAATCGTGTATGATATCCGATTAGTGTTCTCCCCCCAAAATCCGATTAGATTATTAATTCAGCACTGGGTCGTATACTCCGGGGATCAGCAACGGTTTTTAATAAAGTTTTAATTTGGACACATAGCCCATGGTTAAATAAATTCAATAATGCCGAGACACCCCCGGACGACCCGACTATATATATTTTTTTATGGGGGAGACATGTTTTTGGCATAGTATGACTTTGTGATGAATAGAGAATAGAATTAATTTAACCGGTGACATATTTTCTTTATTTTTAACTTTATTTACCGCCGTATGAAATCATAAATGCGTTTTTTAGAGCAATTTTGCAATATAGCGACAGATGTGATATTTTTTACTTAACGCTTTGGCCCTAAAAATACAATAGATTATTAATATAAAAATTAAGGTGTTTACGGGGGGTACGACGTTATTGTTTATTTTTTATCTATTTTTCGCCACATCTATTTATCAATAAGATAAAAGGTGTATGGTTCTTTTGTGATCCTCATATAGATCATTATTCAGGATCAAACCTTCGGCATGGCAGATCATTTGAATTCATGCCCGTATTATCCTTTGTTTTCGCCCACGCGTTATTTTTAATTCGGCGCAATTGTTGCGGCGACTGGCAACACCGATCGATTCGACGCATCGAAATAATTAGACGTTGCGAGTGACATTAAATAAAAACGTAATAAAAATAATTTCTACCTGTAATAATTAACATTGTGCAGATGGTATCGTGCATTCATCTTCAACGTTTGCAGAAAGCAATTAATCTTCGTTGCGCTCTGCGCCTTTTTACGCTTTTTATCCTTTTTTCATAATAATAAATTTTTTGATACATTCGTGAATTCCATATCAATAGAATCGATGCGATGTATTAATATATATTTTTTTACAACATATGTCGGCTAATATGACGGCGATAAAAAATGAATAATATATTTTTTGCATATAAATTCCATGGAAATAAATGAGGAAATTTTATGGTCGCATTTGAATAGGTTGCGATCATTTTTACGATGAAAACATCGACAGATTGATATAATGTATTAAGATGGGATACGTTTGATATTAATTAATCATATACACATGTTTTTTTAAACGCGTTTCGCATGAAATCGTGGGATGCGTTTCGCCTAGCAACATTTTATTCATGTAATTATTTTTTTCCGCGCTGGCAACATTCAAATATGAATTCGCGGTTGTGACACATGACACCGGCGATATTTATTGATGATTTTAATAATTGAAAAAGATGCGCAGGGTCAAAAACACCTGGTGCAGAGGTCCGTACCTTTGCACATTAGTCATATGAGAACCGTTGCTGATCGATTAAAATATAACAAATGGAAAAATTGTTCGAATATTAACCGGGGCCCACGGACCCCATAACGAAACATCACGAATATACTTTTTAAACCAACAAAACTTGGCTCATCCAACTTGTTATTACTCTGTCACGTTTTCTCGAGTTCAATGCTACCGGTGGATGTGCTCGGTAAATAATGTAAATGTAATAAATGTAAAAAAAGTAGTATACATGTAATTATTTTGAATTTGTAAGTGGGCACAGGAGATACGTGAGTTCAATTAAGCAGATTTAATTAACGCTTAATTTTTTTTTAACCAGTGGAAGATATTACATCTCCGGGAATATAATGAAGTATCAGGGGGGCCGTGTCCAACGAATACGGAGGCTGAGGTATCATTAAGGTAGTGTTTTTGGCCAAAACTGTAAGTAAACAGCCAAAAAAGTAACAAAAAGTTTTTTTTTTTGTTTTTTTTTTAATTTTTTTTTCTAAGGGTAGATTGCAAAAGATTAATTTTCGAAGGGAAAATTTATACAAACCTTTAAGAGAAGTAGATTTATTTACACCGGGTAATTTGATGATGTTATTGAATATGGATTCTGATATTTTTTACGATTTCTTTATTTCGGATAAATCAAGTATTTAATTAATTAGCTACACAATCAATTCTCCTATAGCGCTGAAATAACTAGAACGCACTATAGAAACTGTGCCCTATAGAATATTAGGCCCATTGAAAATTACAGTTTTTCCTAATGAAAGCATATCAACATTTTTTTTTTTTTTTGCATAATGTAAATATTAAAATATAATTGTTATGTGATTCTGGAAGATTTTTAAGCAGAAAAATATTTCGGATTTTTTTTTCTCCCACTTTTAAATTTTTTATATTCCCTGTTATTGGTTTTTTTCTGAAATGTATATTGCTAAAGATTAATTTTTGATGGATAAATTTAATTAAACCTTTAAGAGAACCCAGGGAATACATTGGGAGAGGTTATAGATTTATTTACACAGGAAATTTTGATGATATAATTAACAAATTGAAAGGGATTTTGAGATTTCTTACGATTTCTTAATTTCGGATAATTCAAGTACAGTCAGCCCTCCTATAGCGTTTCCTCTAAATTGCTGTTTTTTACAAAATTCCTTGTCAACCAAAGAGCATTAACCTTTATTTCGCTCGGCAATGTATTATAGATTTACGAAATATCTAAATTAACCTTAAATATAATAAAAAAATGTAGAAAAAAGCGATTTACAGGAAATGTTAGTGCTTCCTATAGCGCCAAGATATGGAGAATGCGCTGTGGAAACTACCCTATAGAAGACTAGGCTTGTAGAACTTTTCCCCTCTTTTTATTTGTTTACTGTTATTGAAAGTAAATAACTGAAGATTCATATTTGGAAGGAATTTCCTGAGAAAACTCAGGGAATATATAGGGAGAAATAATAGATTTATTTACACCAGGAAATTTGATGATGTAATTGATAGGGACGTAGAAATCGATTTTTCAATATTTAAAATAAATCAGGTATTTTATTAATTAGGTACAATAAACCGTTCTATAACGCCGAGACTGGGAAAACACGCTATGGAAATTTGTCCCATAGAAGACTAGGCCCATGGAAAATCACAGATTTTCTTAATGAATGTTAATTATGTCAAAGTTTATATAAAAAAGTCCGCATAAGAAATGTATATTTATATGTAATTCTATATTGATTCAAGAAGATTTTTAGTAAGAAAAATATTTAGGGAAAATGGTGAAAATATATATTTTTTTTAATTTTTTTTTACGATAGATGAATGGTATGATTCTAAAGATGGGAGGCAGTGAGTCTCTCCCATTTGCATTCCCCCTACCTCTTAGAATCCATAGATTTTCACCGGTAAGTTAACCTATCCGGGTTCATAGCTCAGCTGCGGTTAACTTACATTATCAAACTGATAGGATGTTACCTAAAAGTCATGACACTGGTTAAAATTCATCATACAACTAGTTATTTTAATTATATCAACAAATATTGCTTTCGGTAACCAGGGGGGCGCGCTGTCCAAATGTCCAGATTGTGCGGGGCACACAGGCGCCAGAAGGGAACAATTTAAAAATACAAAATAATAATTGATTAGTTCTTCAAATCGACATTAAATAATATAAAATAATATACTGTCCGTAGTTTATCTTTTCAAGCACATCATACATACAAAGGTGATAATTAAAGTTTTTCACACAGGCGCCGAACAATGTAGGCCCGGTACTGCAAGTTGTGGAGCCATCACAGCTTCTCTCTTTCCAACCACCGGTTACTTTCCATTTTTCCCTCCATGATGGTCTGCAGAAGGCGATCCACGAATGATGTTAAACTGTGCCCTTTTCGCAGTAGCTCTTAGGACTCGAAAAGGATCATCCGAATGGCATCCACGACGGAAAAAGTTATTTTTGATGACCCGGAAGTGATCTTCTGAATATTATGCGAGGTCTCGAATTTCGGTGTTTGGTTCTGATACATTTAAAGTCATTGTCAATTGAAATAGGACGATGCTGCCTTCTTCCTCTTCGGGACTTTGTCTGTAACCATTGAATCATACGCTCTTCAGCAGCACTTCTGCCAATAGCATAGCTTAATATCACAGCTTCTCAACCACCGCTGAGCCGATTAACACTGCCGAATCGATCGATCTGTCTTTCGGAAATCAGATTGTTGAGGCGCGATGACGAGCGCGGTTTCTCTCTGCAATCCGTGGTATGCGCCGGCCGAGACAAAAAAGTGACCGCTCCGACACACCGATATTAATTAATTATGGTCGACTTGCTCCTTTTTTCCGAGTATTTAGTTGGTGTTTTTTATCTCCCCGTCGACGGAATGCCGTTGGCATCCTAAACGATCTGTTCTTGTGGCATTGTTTTCGATTCTTGTCGGGGATACGCGGCGATCTTGAAGCATGACATCCCCAAATCGATACATGGCGATTGTGTAATGGCCGTTGATTGATGATTGGGCGAGATACGACCGGCTCGGTAAAAAATGTGACATTTAAATAAACGATTCGAAACGTTTGATAACCGCTTGTTGTGATCGGATTTTTTTTCCATAGAGTCTCGTGCAAATTTTTTTTTAATTGACATTGGATCTATTATGCAAAAAATAAATTATTTTATAAAACAATAGTGAAAGTGATTTCATACTTGAATTTTCACTAAAAGGTTTTCTTTCTTCTTACATTCTATGGGCTTTTTGAATTAATCTGATACATTCTACTGCTTCCACAGTTGACAATTAAAAATAATAAATATTTACGTTATTTGTCATTTCCAAAAAAAAAATATACATGGTTTTCGATTCAATTAGAACAGAATAACTCTACGAGAATAAACTCACCTCACAAAATCTATGCTTAGTCCCGAATTAAAAAAAAAGAAAATCCCGAAATTTCAGACTTTTTACTCAATTTTTTCCAAAAAATAATTCCCTCAAACCTCCAAATATTAATACTATTCTAATTTCACAGCAGGCGTGTAGCTACATTAAGGCAAGATGATATATAGCAATAGGACCTTCGGCGGTATTTTGAGGCTAGGGCCCTCCTAAATTCCAAAAAAATAAAATGTTTCCAAAAATAATTTACAACTTATGAACTTAAGTTTTGTTTTTCTTTCCATATTTTTACATACAGTGAAAATGTTTTAAAACATTGCAAAATATTCATGTTGTTTTTTTTAATAAATCACAAAATACACCTACTTTTTTAGACGAGATTTTCAGTTTTCGGTCTAAGAAGAAGTTTCATATATCAATTTTCACTGAAACATTTTCTTTCTGTTAATATCCTATGGGTTTCCTGACTATGTTAATTTGTCATTGCTCGTGGGCAGGGACTTCATCGCGAAAATTTCATGTTTTTATTTAAAAATCATTAGAATAAATAGATTCTTTCGGTTAGCTCAGGGATTAGCTCAGGGAGGTTAGCTCAGGGAGGTTAGCTCAGGGAGCCGCGGTGTCGTCGCAAGGGCGCTGCGAAATATTCAATAAACAATTCGGCAAATTTGTTGGAATTCCCAATTCCCGAAATTTTTGCGCCTTCTTTTTGCAATCGCTTTTCTCAAGAAGGTCAACAATTTTGACAAAAATCTGATGTATTTAAGGGAGCCGTAGACCGAAAAAGATTGGGAACCTCTGGTTAGCTTATTTATTTATTCATTATTATTATTAAGTGCCGTTCATCCATATAAACATTCGATAAAGATTCGAAAAAAATTCAAAAATTCCCCCCAGTGCCAAACCACGACACTGGTTAATTTTAATATTTTTCTGTTGGATAAAATTTTTTATTATTTGTTTTATAATTATTTAATCAACGAAGGATAGATGGCATTACTTTAATTATTTTTCAACGCGCCTAACTACCTCCATAAATATTTTATAAAAATGCGGAGGTTTCTTCCTATCAGAAGATCATAGACACCTATTCGCAGTAGCACGCCGACAGTGTACGTCACCCGTGTGCAGAATTTAGCGCATCTGTACGTGTGGTGTGCTTAAAATGACTATCTAAGGGCAATCAATATCGTTATATATTATTTAATGTTGATTTAAAGACGCCCCAATTTTTTCGGCGCCTGTGTGCGCCGCACAATCTAACCATACGGACGACGCGACACTGCCTATCTGACTACTAAAAGCTCATTCGCGGTTAATTTGCATTATCGAAATAATATGGATGTTACCTACAGGCCATAATACTGACTATATATATATATATTTTTACATCCTTAACCTTTGCATCCGGGCCCAAAAATTTCTAGCTACGCCACTGCTTGAAAGGCAATCAAGGTCAAGGTCACTTGATTATCTTTTATTTTGTTGTAAAAATTTCCCTTTCTATACTTTCCGATTCTATATTTATGATCTGTGTAATTTAAAGACCGTGCAAAAACAGAATCGAGCGTATTTTGTTATAATTACCGATAATATAGATTTATCAATTTTAAAACCGTATATAAAAGTTCTATCAAATCTGTGTTATATCAATTATTATAAAAGACAATCCCAAAATCTATTTTTTTTTTCAGAATTAAAATTAAAACAAATTTATGCATTTAAATTACTGCTGAAAGCTCTTGCAGAGAATCGTGCTCTCGTATGTGTTACGTAGATTTAAAAATAACTGACGTAAAAATAATCAGTTATTTTTAAAATAGCTACAACGATGAATATATTTTTGTGAATAAAAATAAGATATGTCAAAATCTGTGTTCTATTTTTTAATTATGTATATCGAATATATTTATTTATTTATTTATCATGCGGAAATCAGTGCGTGATTGGCATTACAGTCTTAGGTCGCCAATCATAAAAAAAATAACAGTAAAATAATAAAACATATTTTAATTATAAATATGTTTTACACAAAGATTTTACAAATGCGTCTGAAAATCAATCACAAGCAACAGGTGAATCATTTTCAGTCGACAATGGCAGTCCGTTACCCGTTGCACATTCTGAATAGGATGGCCCTAAACAAAAATAGCCCATTGTGCCCTTTTTGTTGGGCACAAAACGCCATTTAATATAGTGGACCTTTTTTTATGGACGCAAGTCTATTAAAATTTTATTTACAAAATGCGTTTTCGTGTCATTCGGGATCCATTTCATTTTAATAAAGCAGGTACGACTCAGCCTCCCACAATAGGACCCAAAAAAAAATATATAAAGAAACTAATTTTTTAATAAAAAGTTGCGACTACAATAAAAATAAAAAAATATATTATCTCAGTCATGGATATGTAAATGTACAGATTTTATAGATTTTAATAAAATAATAATTATGTTAATGTTACGTGGGAAAATTGGCATTTCGCATTATTTTTTTAGGTGTTATTTTAATTTTTCACGTGTGACCCCTTCCTGGACGCGCTTTATTATTTTCCCAAAGAAACATCGTTAGACCTCTGTCAAATATGATATTATTCTGAAATATCATCGTTTATTATAAACCATTGTCGTGTCCTTTTTTTAACCCATGATCCCTGGCCATACATTCCTGGTGGGACACCTTTAACAAAATGTTCAAATATTTTTTACCGACACCTAAATCATGTTAAATTAACATTTCAAAAAATTTATGCGACTCTATATATTTATATACGAATATATAAGGAGACACGTGTGCGTTAATATATTCATATGGAGTATATATTTCATACGCGAGACACGGGAATTATGACGTATGAGAATTGCTCTTCTATATGATTTTTTTTCTTCAATAAAAATCATTTAAACAAAAAAATATTTTACTGATTTGATAGAACATTTATACACGGTTTTAAAATTACACGGATGAGCAATTTAGAATCTATTACGTTTTTAAGACTGACTTTTTTTATTAACCGATCCGTCACGGCGGCTCGAAACCAACAGCTCTGGCCGATGGGGTCTATTTTGTATAAAATGAATGCATTAAAATATACCCCAAACATTTCAAATCAAGATATTGATTTGAAATGAATTCTTCGCAATTGCGGACAATGAAGGTCAATGATTATTTATATTTATTATTTTAGACAAATACAAAAAGTTTAGGATATGGAGGATTTATATTTAAAAAGTTATTCGAGAAAAATAAAACTAGGGGTTCTAAATATACCCCATCGGCACGGCTAGGTTAAAGTGATTAAAAAATATGTTTAACAAAATACGCTTGATTCTATTTTTGCACGGTCTTCAAATTACACAGGTTATAAATTTAGAACTATTTAATATTCTTTTTTTTTGTAAATAAATATACGAATAACCAGAAAAAATATTTTGGACAAATATTTCCTACATAATATAAGCTAATCAAGTGACCTTGACCTTGATTGTCATTAAAGCAGTGGCGTAGCTAGAAATTTTGAACCCAGATGCAAAGGAAGCCTAAGTTCCCCCCATTTTTTTAAATATATATATATATATAAACTTTGACCGGAAGTATGTAAAAGTATTGTATGTAAAAAGACAGAACGAAAACGTTACAAATATTTCATTTTCTTAGAAAAATTCCGAAGGCCCCCCCAAGGCCCTTAAATGCCGAGATCCCCAAAATTTTGGAACCTCTTCACTGTATATAAAAAGACAGAAAGAAAGATTTAACTTCTTAATTTGAAAATAATCAAAACTAAAACCCAAATAAAAAAAAAGAAAAAAAATAACTTCATAATTTGTATTGCTTTTCTCTTTCTTCTCTTTTATTAGCCAATTCTGACGTATCGAATATTTATTTTTTTGGAAAAATTTGGTCAAAAGGATGCCATGCAACCTTTTGTTTTTGAAGTTAGAATAGTATTAATATTTA
Source organism: Philopotamus ludificatus (assembly GCA_022495035.1). NCBI lineage: Eukaryota > Metazoa > Arthropoda > Insecta > Trichoptera > Philopotamidae > Philopotamus > Philopotamus ludificatus. The sequence goes on along the minus strand of JAGXCT010032969.1, from coordinate 16,630 downwards.
GAACTTTGGGGAAAGATTCTTTACGTTATTCACTCGTTTTTCTATGCAAGCATCGAATCGTTTATAAATAATTATTTTTTGGGGAAAAAATTAGTAAAAGGTCTAAAATAATGTATGGATTCAGGATTTTTCTTTTTATTTTCTTCAAATTTTTGAAGAAAACAAATAGAAAAATACGGGCAAGCAGACGGGGCCAAGAGTATGACCGGATAAGAAAGGATTTTTTTGCTATTTTTCAAAGGTGAATTTATTTATTTATTATTTAATTTCCATTATTTTTATAAAAAGTTTTTTTGTCTAGAATAAAGAAATTCACGAGAAAAAAATTAATACAAATTCTCGAGAACACCCAAAATCAAAATGAATATAAAAAGTGTAAACAAATTTGGTGTCTACCCTGAAAAATATGTCAAATAAGGGGATTTTTTTTGTATACTGGTAACACCATTTGGTAATAGATGGTAATATTTAAAATGATGCAAAAGTTTGCGACCACAGGCGCATTACTACGTATGAGATATATCTATTTTTGTGCGCCTCGGGGCGTCTATTTGATTAAACAATTTATTTTACACAGCATCATCAACATATCGACAGAGATAAAAATAATATTTTCTTGTAATATACAAAATCTACAAACTCTTATATGATACTGGCTGGGAGTGATAGTGAGTTTTGCAATCTAACTTTATTTTTTATTATCAAACCTTTTATAAAAGTGAGGGGCGCCTTAGAATTTACTGTAATGCCATTTATCCATCATCAAATAAATAAATAAATATATACGATTTGTTTGAGTGAAGTGTATTTGTAGAGCTCTCGTACATAATTAGCGATAAGAGTCACTATCGCTATTTTTGCCGCAAGTTATCGGCTCCCGTTGCAAAATTGCAACATTGTTTGTCAGCACGTGCCGCCTCTGTGGCCCAATGGATAAGGCATCGGCCTCCTAAGCCGAGGATTGTGGGTTCGAGTCCCACCAGAGGTACATTTATTTTTAACCTCAACAACAGAATTGCATGCAAAATACAGTCGAGCGCGTTTTTAATAGGTGCGATACTGGCGCCATCTGTTATGCGGCGTACAATCTACACTTAATGTACTATATTTATTTATCAGATTTTCTCCCTAATGCGATTTCGCATTCGCCCTCGCTGAATTTTTGCACAGTAAGTGCGTTTAATCGAATCCTTTCTCTGATTTTATCGCATCTATAAAATCTGATTAGGGTTTCGTCGTCTTCCCCCTTTCCCACCCCCCGTTAGAAATAAAAGCGTGATTTCATTTATCACTTACCAAAGCCACAAGTGATCCTGAAGGAATTAAATGGTGTAAGTGCGCAAACATCACCCGGGGGACTTTGGGATAAAGGGGTGGGTTCTTCACACCCCCATAGATATTGTTAGGGGCGCAGAAATGCGCAATCACACAACTCATGAAACAATAAAACACGACTTTTTTCAACTCTCCGCAGTTAAGCAACATCGAACGTCCACAGTTTTTGGACGATCGATTGGTCATTATTTTTTTTTGTTATTATTATTTATTTATCGTGACCTTATCAAAGAGTTCGGCCTACAAATTATATTCATTGATTCGTACGTACAATTATTTTTTTGTCTATGTATATTATATTAACATGGCCGACTCCAGACAATGATGGATGATACGCTCGCCTGGCGCAGTCAGGCCTTAGTGATTTTTTGATGATGTCCACAAATAATAATAGCGTGGATTCTGTTTGTGGTGAACGTGTCGGATCGGCTTTTGGACTCTATGTATAAAATTATCAGTGTCATATCTAGTGACTTACAGGTAACAGGTTTGTTTCTAGATTAGCTACCTTTTGTTGGACGACTGCCCTACCTGATGTTCAGGTGTCTGTCACCCGAGGATCCGCTGTATATTAAATAATAATAAAATATATATTAATATGCGTGATTGGCAACTTGAATCACTCTAAAATGCCAATCACGCATTGTCTTAAAATAAAATAATAATTTGATTTTTAATTATCCTCTTAATGTTAATGTTAATGTTAATAAATATCGTTTGGCGAATACGGAGGCTAAGGCATCACAACAATGTTGCTTTTAGCCAAAAATTCGTTCCATACTCTCTTCACATAGCAAATGACATGAACAATTTGGACAACCAATAATAAAGTAAGCATTCAATATGGTTACCAATGTCAAGATACGTCAAGGACATATGTACTAATCTATTTTGGATAAAAATATGTTTAAATAAATAAGAAAAATACTAGAAAATGTTGAAAATCCTTTGATTAGGGTGTCGAACCGTTATTTTTTTTGGATTTCGTTCCGGTTCAATTAAAAAATCAGGTTTTTTGTTTTTTTTTTCAGCTCCAATGGATTATTTCATTATATATTCCCGGGAAGTTTATCGAAAAAGTTCCGATAACAATTTTTATTATCAAAACCAGTGCTGAACCGAAAAGAATTAACGGTTCATATCGGTTTATTATCCATTTATAATATTAAACAAATAAAAATATTTAGTACCATTAAAAAATATCACTCGTAGCTGAATTTAAACTGAAAAAACATATATTTTTCTGCAACAAAATCCGGAATCGAACCGATATATATTTTTAAATACTGAAAAATAATGGTTCGAAGCTTTTTTAAAAGTTTTATTTTAATTTTCATATTTGATTCAATCTATTATAATTTAAATTAAATGCTTACTACAAAAATATTAAGAAAAATAGGATTATCTATGCCAAATACTGTTCATCGTCTCTTCAAATAATTGTATATCTTTTCCAAAAAGCCATAATCAGAATCTAAGATAAATATAGGGTACCCCGAGTTTTTGATTTTTCTCGAAAAACTTTTGATATAAATCCTGCATATCACAAACTTTTAGTATTTGTCTAAAAAAGTCTCAAGAATAAATATTATAAATAAGCATTGTCCTTTATTGTGCGAAATTGATGTTTTTCTAGCTCGCATCCGGTACGATGTGTCTAGTGCGATTGATATATATTGCGAGAGCTCAGTCTACGACGAGACATCGCCGAGAGCGTTGTCATTTACGCGTCATATTGATTAATTAAAAAATCCAAAATATAATGAATAACCATTTTTATTCTTAGAATAATCCATTTTTATAAAAAAAACTACACAAAAAGTGTCAGTTCTTGTTTAAAAAAAAATTAAAAGTGTTGACGTTGAAGGTCATAATATGTTTTATTGAGATTTAAAAGGCCATGAATGTAAATAAGTTTAATAAAAAAATATTTACATAGTTTTATGGAATGATGTTAATTTTTTTTATTATCACAAGATAATTCTAACGCCCTCCACACTTCAGAAATCGTATTTAATATATCACACACGGCAGCAAAATACTGTAAAGTTCAAGAAAAATCTCTGCGATGATAGCACAAATCAGATTTTATAAAAAATAGAGATTAATAACAAAAATGACCATTTTAATTATGAATCTAAAAAAATGCGATTGAAAAATAACCGCAATATAGTGCAATAAAACCGCAAGATCGTTCCGTTGATTAATTAAATTTATCAAGATTTTTTCTTGTATGTAAACACTATACTTATTAATAATAATACGATGATTAATTCTCGCGTGACAATTATCGTGATCCATGGATCATGAGAAAACATTTAATCGATACATTCGCACGGCGCAAAGGTTGCGCTCACCTGTCGCGATACGAATCTACAACCTTTTCTTTCTCTATCTGTCATTTGTATCTCATCTCAATGTCAGATCTTTTTTTTTCATGTAGAACTAACAAGATTAAATGTTTTTTCGAAAATAAAGTCGAGTGGGGACGACGAGTGTCGCGATTATGGAACCTATCGTCCCAGGACCCAAGGTCCGTAGTCGAAAAATGGCGGCTCGAATCGGTTCGTGGTCCTTTTTTCCACGACCGTTTTGTGAAATATGACTTTTGTGGCATGCGGATGACCAGTGATTTTGTTTTACGAGTCGAATTCCCATGGGGGTTTTCGCTCCGGCGATCCTGTAACCTTTTCCCCATTTGTATCCCATTATCTTTGCGCGCTGGTAGGTAAGGATTAGGCACCGCGAGATGTTGCCTCGCAGCATCGCAACACTTGATTGGCAATGATTGATGGACGGGCTAAATGTGAGAGTGATGTCAGAAGTGATTGATTTTTGGCATGCGTAATCCGGGTTGGGTTACTGACAATCTTCTACGGACACGTGTACTACTGTCCTGACATCATCTAGATCAGCGATGTCCAATAAGAGGCTCGCGGAATGTGCAACAAGAGAAATACCATCGTCATATGCTAAACATATAATGGTAATGGCACAAGTTGTAGATATTATTAATGATCGATTAAATCGGCCCTTGGCACTTTTCGCATATGTTAGTGTCACAACTTGTAGGTAACATACATATTATTACGACAATGTAAGTTAACCGCGACTGAGCTAAGTCAGTACTCGAACTAGTCAGTATTCCGGAAAAAACTATAAATTCAGATTTTTTTTATGACACTGGTCAGGAGGTGTAAGTGGAAGAGACCCATTACATACACAAACAATTATAAACAAATATTATTAATATTAACCAGTGTCATGGCTTGTAGGTATCAGTTTGATAATGTAAGCTTACCGCGACTGAGCTAAGATGGATAGGTTAATCCTCCGGCGAAAATCTATTAATTTGGGATTTCTGGGGGGATTTTTATGACACTAGCTTTCGACAGACACCTATCCGACTACTCACGTAGTTCAATCGCGGTTAACTTGCATTATAGAAATAATATGCATGGTAACTACACGCAATATCGCTGATTATATAAAAAATTAAGAAAGCTTTTGCCTTTCAGTGCGATTCGGACGTTCATAGAATATGTAGTTTTAAGTCATAGTGAATCAATCGGTACACTATTTAATAATTAATAATTCATTATAAAAGTTCTGACCTTGAAGGAGATTTTAGTCTACCATTTTAAGTATTAACTTTTAAAAGATGCTAAACGCATACTGAAAATTGCAAAAAATACTGCAAAGCCGCTTAAGCAAAAATTCATTGCTGAAAACTTGGAAAGGGAAATTATTTTGAATCTTTTAATTGTATTTAATCAAAAAATAGTGTATACAAATCTGATCTACATTAAATGAATATTATATCACTCTTTTGTAAATCGCATATTTTTTTCACCAGAAATGGGTAAAAACATTTGGAAAGCACTGGGCAGACTTGAATGAATACTGACTTTGGTGCGCCTTTACACTTGTAATTCAAAATATTCAAACTACACCTATCCCTCGATTTACGCAGTAGATACGTTCCAGGAGAAAACGCGTAAATCGAAACCGCGTAAATTGAGACTTCGACTTCATACAAAAACGGAAGATAGGTTCCAGAAACAATTTTGCCTGGATCTTATCGAATTTATGTTAATTCCCCCATCAGAAAAAAATCCAAATCTATGCAGACAATGCATGATTTGTTGCACTTGAAAAATAAACGGTAAAAGAATAAGACAAGAAACGAGGTATTATTGTTATAAATGTGATGTTGGGCTTTGCATACCATGCACCATACCATACCTTTGCATAAAATGTTAAAAAATACATCTTGTTACAGACGTCTGGTTACCAGAAGTGGGGGTAATCTGATGCAACATACGCGTTTGTGTGACACGTGCCACAAAATATGTATGATTTTTTAAAAAAATGTATTTTTTTCTGACCACGTAAAAGTGAAACCGCGTAAAATGGGTACCGCGTAAATCGAGGGATAGGTGTATAATAAAACATAGAAGAAAATTCCAAATTAAACGAAACTCACATTAAGAAGAAAAATAATTATTATTTCTGTATGTTTCCATTTTATTTATGGCTTAATATTTTTTCTTACATTTTTTCCTGGCAAGGTCTTTGATCAGATCTTCATAATCAATCTTACATAACACATCTGTTCTTGTTTTTCCACTTTAAGTTGCACTGGATTTATGGTACAACGCATAAATGAAACTATTGAAGTTCATCATGGGCGCAACAGCCCTATTGTAGAGCCCTGACCTCATCCAAAACCCTTCTCCATTTTATCTCATCTGCCGTATGTGGCTCCATCTTCCGGCCAGTTTCAATGATGCAGTGTCCGACTGAACAGTCCAAACACCTCAGCGTTGGTCTTCCTTTCCTCCAGGGACAGAAAGGCTTGTTAACCATAAGCCTTTCGCGGCTGACTGTCCTTCATCCTTGACACGTGACCCACCCACCGTATATCCTCGTATAGTCGTTCCATCGGATACGCCATACCACGTCGTCGAAAAAGGCTCCAAATATTCGTTTCAGAAATCTGCTCTCCAGGATATTCAGTTGTCGCTCGTCTTATGTGATCAAAGCCCTACATTCAGATCCGTATGTTTGGACGCGCTTGACGAAGGTCATGTAGAGCTTGACTTTAGTCTTTTTTGAGAGGAATCTCGACCGTAGATACTGTAGAAGTCCAAAGTATAAGGTTTGCCTGGTATTTGTAATAATTGAGCCAAGAGATGTGAATTCCTGGACGGCCTCAAAGTTGTACTCTTCGACTCTCACAGGTTCAAGGATTTGTCCTTGCCATATGGGCATGTATTTTAGTTACATCACATCATATGGCACATCAATCAGAAAATAAAATCTCTTTGCTATTTATTTGTATATCTCTCATATTCTTTTCATCACAATTGCATGTTTGTCGAGAATTGTGTTGATACAAAATTCATCTCTGGAATTCAGATATATTATCGGTATTTATTCATCAATGGATAGCTTATTTTTGATAGGTTGGCGAGTTGTAGCTGACTTGTAATCAACTTATTCTTAGATCTTAGATACTTAGAATGATCACGACCCTCATGTCTGAGGATCGTGATCATTCTTGTTCCGAAAATTCTTGATTTTATCCTCTTCAGGATTCTCATTCTGCATCCCGCATCGCAGCTACTACGATGGAGCCTGTGGTGGTCTTCACTTGGTCGCTCCATTGTGGTGGGCTTCCCTGCCCCTTCCCCTGTGTCCTTGTACGTTTCCAAGCGCGACGAGCTTCTCCAGACTATCGTTTCTTCTGGCGAGATGCCCAAAGTATCGAAGGATCCTTTTGAGACATATGGTCGAAAGTCGGTCTTCTTTGTAGCTTTCCCCATTTCTTTTACGATAGACACGTTTGTGTGTTTAGTGGTCTATGGTATTCTCAGCAGACGTCGCCAGCACCACATTTCATAACGTCAATTTTCTTTTTCATATTTTCCTTTATGGTCCAGGTTTCTACGGCGTAAATAAAAACTGAAAATACCAGACTCGGCACTAAACGTTTTTTGTCTTTTTTGATATCCCCCTGTTATTCCAAATCGTTGATAGCTTTGACATCGCATTTTTAGCCATCCCTATTAGCCTTCTAATCAACATCTGGTAGTATTTCCGATGCATATTCTTCAAAGTTCTTTAAGTTCTTATCTTCGTTTTGTAGAACTTTGATTCCAAAAATTCTTTTGAAACTTGAAAACGAATTCTGGCACTTGTATTCTATCTGCACCATTTTTTGCTTCTCTCCTAGCTTCTCTCTTTAGAACTGGTATCTTTGAAGTGGAACTATACATTCTAATGCGTCTAGACTTGTCAAAAAAATGTATGTGTTACAATCTGCATGATGACACAAGAGAGATCGTTTTGCTAACACTGAAGACATACGGACAGAATCGCTGAAGCTCACGATGTATTTAATTGGAACTAATTCGAAGAGGATAAAATGATTATTGATTGAAATTCTTCGTCTTTCGCTGTATCTAACACAGATTTCACGACATATGCTCAATAGCCCCAGCCGTCATTATCTGATGGTCCATATTACCTGGCCCGACAACAATACTATACCAGTGTTAATGTGTCCCCAGAGCACCTGTAGTCGGCCTCGGCAAAAGGTGAGCCCGGCCTGACTTATTGCCAGCGGATTCCCGGAAAGGAGATGCCTTTTTTTGGGCATATCTTCTGATGCTGTGACATAGACCGCCCTGTTCAGCGACAACTCATTAATGACATATTTACGACCTTTTTCAGAAATGGTTTATTACCAATTTATATATATATGAGACCAGGTAGACCTTGGAGGAAAAAAATGCGACGAGACCGGCATTTCAGTTTAATCGCGTGCTAGATCTCGAATCACCGCAGTCGGATGTTTTATATCGATCGATTTTTGCAATAGCGAAAATCGTATGCATCGTAAAATATTTAAATCCTAAAAATCGAATAAATATATATATTAGATATTATTTTTATTGATTTAAATCAGGAATGTATAACCCGCTGTTTGTGGAGCGCGAGGAATTCTAACGACTTATGCAAATGCGGCAAGAATTTGTGTAAATTTAATTAAAAGTTAATATGGCCACAATTTTAATTTATTAACCTTTGAATAAATAATAGCATTCTTTTAATCAAATAATGTAAATATATTGATTTGTGATTTAGAATATTTAGTATCTAAACTTGGCAATTAATTATAGAGTGCAAAAAAATCTTAAATTAAACTTAAAAGTTGAAAGAGATCATATTATAGATTTAAATTGATAAGAATAATATTATTTAAGTCTCACTGAGAGTAAATTGTCCTTAAAATTATTTATATGTCAATTATTCTTCAGTCAGTTATTAATTAAAGTCTTTTCTTTCCACAACTCCCTTCCTCAATATCAGTGAAAGATACAAATTAATTCTCGCCTTGGTTCGATACAATTCATAATAATCCTCTCCCCTCCCCCCCAAATTATTTTAGAAAATAAATAAATAAATAATTTATAAACGATTTGATATGTTAAAAAATAAGGAAAGATGATTTTCCTTATAACTTCAGATTATAGTTGAAAATTTTCATTGAGAAAATTATATTTTATTATTACCACTGTGTCAACGAAAAATAAATAAAAACTTATATTTTATTCAAACATAAAATATTTTCACGAATTACAGTAGTTCCTCTAGAACGCGGCGTTATACGAGGTTGCATTATTCAACGAATTTATATGAGAGGTTTAACAGATTTAATTCTATATTTTTTACCAAAATTGAAAAAGAAGACAATTTTATACATTTTCTTATTTTAAACAAAAATTATGCCAAAATGTAATATTTAGTTTTTTGTTTACGTTATAGGAATTCACGACATACTGGATTTTACCTACACTATATATTTTAGAAGGATTTTTTTTTAAAATATACAGTACAGGTGTGGTGGAAAATTATTCATTGCTGAAAATATCACTTAGAATTTTCGTTTTTGATTATTTTTTGTTGCATTAGTTAAGTAATTCTGCAAAAATACATAAGTACAAAGTTTTATTAATAAAAAAAATCCCGAAATGAATTGTAAACGTTTGGGAAGCACTGACTATATACTATAAAGACTAAATTATATCTTGTAACTTTTTGATACTGGTGAAACGACAATTCGGCGAGGTATAAATGATTTTATCACGACAGTCATAAATAGCGACAATTGCGCCCGTGCCAAATACAAAAAGCGTCATATGCGCGCCCAAAAAAAATTGTTTTTGTTCAAAAACAACCGTGTAAAAATTCCATTAATGTGAAAATAATATTATAGATAAGATTTTCTCATAATTCCATAAATGTACTTGTTTTTAACAATATTTACTTAATTAAAACTAAATTTTAAATTAAGCGCATTTAAAATAAACGTAGATTTGTGTTTGGATAGTATTATTTTATTTATGGCGTTTTTTGTTGTTATAAAAATATGAATATATTTAATATAATATATAACCAGTGACATGGCTTGTAGGTAGCATACATATTATTACGATAATGTAAGTTAACTACAACTGAGCTAAGTTAGTAAGAAATTCTTTTTGACACTGGCCAGAGGAAATGTAAGTGTAAGAGACCCATTACCTCAGCATCTTTATAAAAATATAATTTAATAATCTATCCTTCATTAAATAAATAATATAAATTTCAAACCAACTGAAATAATATTAAAATTAACCTCCGGTGAAATTCAATGAATTCTGCAAATTCTTGACACCGGGAGGGGAAGTGTGGATAATTTGCATCTTTAGAATCTTTAACGGTATAGAAGGGAGTGTCCAACTCGTTATAGAAAACCGCGGTATAGTAGAGAGTGTTATACCAGGGTTTACTATACACTGAAAATAGCTTGTAGTTGGTGGGAACTTTTTTAAAATAACCTTGAAGCTCAAGAGGGATCAATTCTGCATTGACACAAAAATATTTTTTCTTTACTTTATTGTGAAAAGAAATGTAAAAGTTCCTCCAGTGTAAAACGACACTGTTTCATTTTTTTAATATTATTTCATTTGGATAGCTATTATAATTATTTATTCAAAGAATGGTAGATGACGTTAAATTAATTAATTCCAGCGCGATAAATTACCTACAGAAATATTTTTTTTATAAAACATGGAAAAGTAATGGAACTCTTCTTACATACCCCCCTAGTCAGTGTTATAAAAAAAATCCCTGAATTCCAAGTTTTCGCCGGACACCTATCCGTCTACTAGCTTAGCTCAGTCGCGGTTACCTTACATTATCGAAATAATATGCATGTTATCTACAAGCCATGACATTGGCCTACAAGCCATAACCTTCGTATTCGCCGGACACGGTCCTTGCAACTACAGTGGAACCTCTGATAACGAGCATAATTCGTTCCAGAATCTCGCTCGTTGTGTGAAACACTCGTTAAGCGAAACTAATTTTCTCATATAAATCAATAAATATAAACACGTGATAATGCCCTCTCCATGCCAACATTTTTTTAACGTTTTTCAACAAAATTACATGCTTTATAAATTGTTAAAGATCGTAAATAACCCGGATAAAGAACATCTTTAAAAATCGAAACTAATACATTTTATTAATTTATGACAAATAATTAATTCATTCTTTACTAGAAAGCTGCATAGACATTTGTTTTAGCCGACTTTAAAATTTGCTGTTCTTGACATAGCGTTATCATTGAATATGTTTCAGCACGCATAGCCAATTCCTTAGATATTGACGCCTACGGATGAAACAGTTTCCTCATGCTTCTGCATTTTATTGCGTCAGAAGATTGTTCTCTGCTACCTTCCTCTCCCAAACCTCCTTCCATAGCTCTTTGCTGTGAAATACGATCCAACACACAATGCCAGTCATACGTCTTTGTGACTTTCTGCGTCACTCGTTATGCGAAATGTCGCTCGTTAAGGGAGCAATTTTTTCACTTTTTTTTTTGCTCGTTTTGCGAATTACTCGTTATGCGAGGTGCTCGTTAAGAGAGTTTCCACTGTATTTCTTATTACTGAAGTGTTTATACTACTAAAAATATTGATAATGCAATAAATTTTCAGTGTTGGGACATTGTCGACAATATTATGAATAGATTGACATCGGTACCAAAACAAAATCGGAGACCTTTGCTCCGTCAGCTGGCAAATGTCGCCGATAGCTAATCGCATTGTTTGTTCAACTGTTTTCAACACGTCGTCGACGGCCGTTTTCAAGCGCCGCAAATCAGCTGGGTGATAAGACGAGGTGGCCGAGTGGTTAAGGCGTTGGACTGCTAATCCAATGCTCTGCACTGCGATAGGTTCAAGATCCCATCCTCGTCGGGACCAATTTTTTTAACACCGTCCCTCGGACCCGGGATCTGCATGGCGGAACAATTATTATTGCAGCACGGCGTCTGGGGCCGACAGCCGAAGATGCATGCTGCCAGGACGCCATTGTCTCCGGTTATTACGAGCTGTCAGTTCCAGGGGCTGCCTGTAAAGCTGGAATCACCTGGGATTACGACTTGTAGTTACAGGCCCTCGATTATATCCCGACGCGTGTATGTATGCGGTCAGATAATTGTTTTCGGACAATGCAAACTTTTTATTTATCTCTATAACATCCAAGAATTCTCCCTGAAAAATAATCATTTTCAGCGCTTTTCATCACTAGATACCTTCTTCAAAATTGGTTTACCACATACTTTATTATCAAACAAAGATTCTAAAACTGTTGGATATTATCCAAGCCATCCTATCGACTAATTCAGGGGTGAGCAATCCACGGTCGCGGGCCGCATGCGGCCCGCCACACTTTCTCTTGCGGCCCTTCAAAGATTTTACATGTTGATTGATCAATTAATGGCAAAGAAGCAATGCCAAAATTGTCATTAACCTAGCCGTGCCGATGGGGTCTATTTGGGACTCCTAGTTTTAAATTTTTCTCGAATAATTATTTTAATCCTTTACGTGCGAGATAAGGTTTCATAAAAAGTCATGAAATAAGTCAATTAGACAAGAAAAATATAGTTAAGAATATTTAAGGGTGATTTCTTAATGTGCGTTAATTGGTCAGAGCTAAAAAAATTTGACGATATTTTTCGACGAAGGTATGTCGGAATGCGAAGGGTAAGTAATATCTAAAGGGTTGATATGAATCTTACGTATTACAAAATATTTGTATTTATTTAAAAAAATCTAAAAAATAAATATTATAAAAAATCATTGACTTCTGCAATTGCGTAACAAATAAAAACAACAATATTCGCTTCTGTAGCCACGGGCCCGATATTTTTTCTCGCTCGCATCTGTAACGATGTGCTAAGTGCGAGTGAAACGTATACTAGTGACACGTGCCACTAGAAATGTCGGTCGGCCCTTTGGATGGCGTGTCCTCAGTGTGCGCGTGTCATTTACGCGTTATATTGATTAGTTAAAATATCCACCAAATTATGAAGCGTATCATGAATAACTATTTTTATTCTTATTATAATCCATTTTTTAGAAAAAAGTCAAAATATTGATGACTTGAAATGCTTGGAGTCTATTTCACCTTATAAATAGACCCCTATTGGACGACACGGTTGGTTTCGAGTCAGCAAAATATTTTATTAATAAAAAAAATATATATGTATAAACATTAGTGTTTGAGAAAAACGTAAAATAAGCCTTAAAACATCTCATATTAATAAAGATCAAATTGCATAGTAGTTATTTCAATTAGCCAAAAGCTAAGAAACGAAAATAACTAATCTTTTGCAAAAAGTAGAGCATAGAATTCAAGATTCTACTGAAAAATCTCATCTAATATTTTAATATATAGGCAACCCTTCTATAACACGGTATTCAACAACATTGTTCCGCTGTAACACTCATCATCACATAACCCATTTTTTTTAACAAGATTTTCTCAATATCATGATTTGAAACGCATGGATTTTATAATTTATAATGGAAAATAGACCCCCTTCGGATGATGCGGTTGATTTTGAGCCGCCGTGACAAATCGGTTAGATAGTCTTTCGCCGTTTTATAATAGTATTTCTATTAATGAGTGTTTTATTTCAGTATTTTTTATGCTAGATTTATTTTATTAAGAAATACTTTGAGTTCATCACTCAGTGTTTGTATCATCATACATTATACCACCCAACAATACGTCGTTAATACAACTGATGGACCAGGGAGTTCAACAACTTATTAATGAAACATACGGTGAAAATATAGAATTAATTGTGCAGTTTTGAAAAAAATATGACATCATGGATGACATAGGTAAAATATTGACCTTGCTTGGCGAGAAGTAACTGATACATTTATGAATGGAGTGTGGAAAGAAGGGGGCGTCGTCCATATGGCCAGATTGTGCGGCGCACACAAGCGCCGGAATATTTTGGGTGCTAAGTGTGAAAAATAATAATTGATTGTAATGAATTATATTTCTTAAAATCAACATTAAATAGTATATACCAAGATGGGTTAGGTTACCGTGGTATGAATTGAAAAGGGGAATCCTCACGCCATTGTGAGACCTCGACTACCATTCAAGAGTCTGATAAAATTCATACACTCAGCGAGTGAGTGTCTCGTGGCTGACAAATGATGATGATATAATATGTGATTGCCCGTAGTTCGTCTTTTCAAGCACACTAGACGTACAGGGGCGATAATTGTTCTGCACACAGGCGTCGGATACTGTCGGATCGCTATTGTGTGCAAGAAGCTATGGCCGTAGCTATCCAATGGTTTACAACAAGAAGAGTATATCTTTGGCCAAATTGTCAACATAATCGTAACAGCAGGAGTAGGAGATGTAGATGTGCTGGATACTGAGAAGTTTCTGTTATTCAGTAATTTAGCTATCCAGATTTTTAATAAAATGGAGTAAAAAAGCAAGACAGGGCGTTTTGGATGCGATCTTTTACTGCCAAAATATTCTCAACGAGAGAGAAAGAGAGCTGCAAGAATTTCATCATAAAAAAATCAATAATTTCAGAAAATTCAGGACATATTATTTTTAAAAATTACTTAGAATTAAAGTAAGATATGATAATTTTTAATCGCGTAAAGTTTTTATTATTTATTAATACTTCGAGTAAAAATTACCTCGTTAAACGCTGTTTCACTCAGTGTTCTGTTGTCTAGGAACGCATCCTCAGCGCCAAACGAGGCCGTACTGTACTTGAAACTTTTCTATTTATCAGTCTGAAAACTTTTCATAACTCCATCAAATTAAACCTAGCTATTTGGAACCCCAAGTTTTTTCTCGAATAACTCTTTTAATATTAATCACATCATGACACAAACTTTTTTTTTTTATTTAAAAAGGCTAAAGAATAAATATTATAAATAATTATTTTTCTTTGTTGTCAGTAAACTCAACAATATTCGCTTCTGTTGCCACAGGTGCGATATTTTTTCTCGCTCGCATCCGGTACGATGTGCCGAGTGCGAGTGATCAAAATGCATATAATGAATAATTATTTTAATTCATAGAATAATCCATTTTTAAAAAAATGCCATGATATTGACGAAGAATTCGTCGATATCTTGGCTTGAAATGCTTGGGGTTTATTTTTCATTATAAATAAACCCCCCTCGGACGACGCGGTTGGTTTCGAGCCGCCGTGACGGATTGGTTAAATATGAGACCTTCGAATCGTTATTTTTCGGTTCGGTTCCTGATATTGTTTCGTAAAAATAACGAGTTTTAAGTATTTTTTTTTAATGTTTTTGTTGTAATTAATAATTTATAAAAATCCGAACCGTTATTTCTTTTCGGTTCAGCTCCGGTTTTTCGTTCCGACAATAAAAACGAATTGTTAAAATTAGTTCTATAGCTTGGGATTTATTTTGAAATTATTTGTTTACTTTTTTTTAATTTAGCTGACAGTATAAGTTAAATTATAATAATATTAGCGTTATTGTGTATATCTGACGTATCGTGACATCGCTAGTCACATTGGATGCTCACTTAATTTTTGGCCGTGGAAAAGGTTTAACGCATTTTATGCATCCGGCGATATTTTATTAGTGAAAAGATTTTTTTGGCAAAGGCAATATCATTATGATGCTTCAGCCTCTGTATTCGATCGACATAATCCAGTGCAATTTTTTTTATTCCTGAAAATGATAAACTACATAAAAGGACGACATTTTTCATACATTGAAGTTATAAAGAGAGAATCGCTGAGAGAGTTAAACATCGTACTGAAAATTGCATGCCAGAGGGCTTTTAATATTGAAAAATGCACTGGTATAAATGTAATGTCTGAAAAAAAATTCGTATTTTTCAGACAATTTTTCATGCGTCGAGATAATAAAATATATTGAAATTCAAGCAAACCACCCGGAAATCGCATTTTATTGGATTATCAAAGCTCCATTGGATGCGATCCAACGATTTTCAGACTGAAACGAATGAATTTAACATTTTTTGTTTGATGTTTGACCTCATTGGAACCTTGCCACGCTCGCTCGAAACGAAAAACTGCTAAAAAATATTCCTTTGGAAGTGAAAGTGAAGGGATGCACGTTGCACCCCCGGTTAAGGTTTCCCTATCGATTGGCCAGGAAACGTAAGGCTCCGACAGAAGATGGTCGTGAGGGTCCCCCGGCGCCGATCGATGGCCACGCCCCCCGCTGAGGGTCTCCATGGAGACCAAAGGGCACCCCTGCACACACATACACACACACGTCCACAAATACGCATACCAGAGGGCCCCGTCAGTATCCGAGGGCTGTCACGGGCTTTCCCCGTCTGAAGGAAAGCATCTGGTCTGGCGAGGGGGGCTGGGAAATAAATGACATCATACGATCACGAAATGGCGCCTATAGATCACTACGGCGGCAATAGATCTTGTTTTATGTAAAACGATTTTTACATTGTGGACGATAGGTCAGTGATCTTTCGTTGATTAAAATCGCGCGTACGCGTCTCGAATCCGAGTGCGGCTCATTTTTGATGAACACCGTCCGGAAAATTAATTCGTTTTTCAGCTGAAAACGCGTTCCGTGTGTCGGTACGACGTCACTCCCGTTGCATAAGCGACTTGTTGTTTTCAATGCGATTTTGAGCCTTATCGCATATTGTGACGATGATCAAAATCGCACGGCAAATTACCGTGTGCTTTTTAACGTTTTGGTTTGGCGAGGCAGGGGATGCGCGACTGTACGCAATGTTCTGCGTTTGACAGACAGCGAGGGTGATACTACCAAGTTGATAACGCTTCAGGGGTTTTCAATTTATTTTTAAATTTATTAATATTAAAAAATATTCGATAATGTAGATCTAGACAGGTGTGGCTCGTCTTTGGGGGCAA
>JAGXCT010032968.1:7467-49984 GCA_022495035.1 Philopotamus ludificatus | reverse complement strand
TACTCAAAACAATGTAAAAAATTAAAACAGTGCAGAACTATATATATGAAAAAAATGTATTATTACATTAAATCTAGCCATGATATTAATTTTTTTTTAATAATTCTTACCCTGTTTAAAAAGAATAAGCAAAATAATGGATTTCTTTACGAACATATAATCATTTGCATTTTTTTAGAATTAAACGCATCTAACCTAGCCGTGCTGATGGGGTATATGATTTACCTCGAATAACTATTTAAATACAAATCAGACGTTCATCTCTATAGTCAAAACATGAAAATAAGTCATTCAAGGATTATAGCTAAAGAATCTGATCCTATATAATAATCCCAAGAAAACTGAGTCTTTCTACAAACTAACCCTATTTCTATTCTATGACCATTATTAACCGTGAAAATGGGTTTCCTCTTTAGGTTGTAATAGGAGCTATAAATTATGAGTAAGAATTATAAATTGCGAGAACCTGGTAAGACTATGAAATGTTCAGATTTAGTTGAAGTTCTACCTATATATTCTACTAGAAATATTGCATCATGTGTAAAACACCTAGGTTTAGATCGATGAGAGGTCTCTGCCTTCTAGCCGTGCCGATGGGGTATATTGGGTACCCTAAGTGTTTTTATTTTTCTAAAATAACTGTTTTATTATAAATCCTATATGTCACAAGGTTTTTGTATTTGTCTAAAAACGTCTAAAGAATAAATATTATAAACAATCATTGTCCTTTATTATCCGCCATTGCGAAAAAAAAATTAAAACCACAATATTCTTGCTCGCATTTCAAGTGATACGCCATACGATATACAAAGTGGGAGTGAAACGTACTAGGGACACGTGCCGCGAGAGCTCTGTTGGCGGTGTGCACTCAGTCTGTGCGTCATATTGATTAGTTGAAAAATATCGACCAAATTATGAAACATATCATAAATAACTATTTTTATTTTTAGAATAATAACCGATGGGTTTATTGGATACCTCAAGATTTTGATTTTTCTCGAATAATGTTTTGTATTTATCTAAAAAATTCGAAATAATTAGTATTATATTAAATCATTGTCCGCAATTGCGAAAATAAAATAAAAACAACAATATTTTCTTCTGTAGCCATGGGCGCGATATTTTTACTCGTTCGCATCTGGTACGATGTGATGAGGAGCTCAGTCTGCGACGAGACATCGCCGAGTGCGTGTGTCATTTACTCGTCATATTGATTAGCTAAAAAATATCGACTAAATTATATAAATCATAAATAATTATTTTTATTCTTAGAATAATCCATTTTTAAAGAGCATTGGATAAGAATTCATCAATATCTTAACTTGAACTACTTGGTGTCTCTGATAGACCCCCTTCGGACGACACGGTTTCAACAGCTCTTCATTATTTGAGGGTTCACCATGTGATTTGACTTTAATTACAATTACATCAATTTTCGATGCTTCCTGAAACGTTTAAAAGACAAATCTTTTTCATTTTTCAGAATTATTTTAACACAATATATTTGCGGTATTGCCTCTCGTGCGATGTTTTTCTCGCTCGCATCCAGTACGATGTGCTGAGTACGAGTGAAACGTGCAAGTGACAAGTGCTGCGAGAGCTCAGTTTGCGGCGAGACATCGCCGAAAGCATTGTCATTTACGCGTAGTATTGATTAGTTAAAATATATCGATATATCGACTAAATTATATAGCATATCATTAATAAACAATTTTTAAAAAAAGTCAAGATATTGATGAAGAATTTATTCGACTTGAAATGATGGGGTCTCTAAGAGACCCCCTTTGATAAATCAAGATTCAGCTGATTTTTGTATAAAGAAAGTTTTCATTCAAAACCAGAGATATTATAGAGATAATAACTGAATATTGTGTTGATTTTTTAAAATAGTCTTTCATATTTAATTTTATTTATATGCGACTAAATAATATAATAATCTTTAAATATACGATACATTATGTTAACTTTTTCATCGTAAGGTTTGGATAGGTCAATAGGTCAAAGGTTTAACAAAATGAGCTCAAATATATATCTTATTTCGAATAAACTAATGTTTATCTAAGTGATTACTAAAATTAAAAATTAGAAAGATTAGTCCAATATAAAACAATTGAATAAATATATTTTTATTATCAAATTAAATATAAAACAATAAAAAACAGCTATCCGTATACGAGATAATTTTGAGTAATAAACTCTAGTCTTTATGTCAACTACAGCCAGCGCCATTCAATTTCGTGAGTGCCTTAACCCAATTTTATTTATTATTATTTTTATAACAATATATTTATATAAAAGTTTTATGAGTAAATAGAAAACTGTCGGAAAATTCAATGATTGTACATCTTAATGCAAATATAGGTTAGACAATTAAATACAATTAAAAACAGTTATATTTTCATGTGCTTAGATATGTTTTAAATTATACAAAATGTTTTTCATGATTATTTTGCAATATGGACACATCTTTGAAATGAACAAGACAGGATGGCGCTGAAAAGTTGATGGAAATCCCGAGTGAATCTTCATATTGCAGATTCCAGCAAAAGCTATGATGGAACCGTTTGAAATATATTATAAGCCACGAGGTTTCGACAATGAGGAAGATTTATACTGCGAAATCTTTCAGGGCGACCCTCGTTTAGTGTCCCCCAAGTATCCATCTAGTTTATATTCACTCTTATTTGCAAGAGAAGGGTATCCGTGTCGTGTAGCCATTATACGACAGAACTGTCGCAGGGCCGAGCCGGTGAATGGAAGGGATTGACCGCAATAGTCACAACCTTAAAAAAGGAAAAACAAAATGGGCAGATATCCGAGCGGGGGCGGTGTGGGGGGCGGTGGCAGTGGTGACGCTAAAAGGTGGGGCCGGTACCGAGCCGTAGAGACAAACGGAGCCAACTTGCTCTGGTCGTGTGGAACGAGCCGGGATCAGACACCGATTGTCCCGAAGTCTTTGCCGCCAAAATATCGACACATATATAAAATGGATAAACGCCACTGGAATATAAAACGTTGCGGAATACGTTAACGGCAATTTTATTTAAATTTCATATCGCAAATACGATTTATTGACGATCGCAATATATTTTTTTTTTATCAATTATTAGGTCGTTAGGTTAAAATTTGTAAAAATGAATATTTGAAAATGTTCTAATAAAATATCCATACTGTCGATAAACTTTAGATATTTCAGCGGTTGCTTGTTCAATCCGCTGATATATAAAAATCTGGTAATCGAGAGAAAATAAAATCTTAGGTTTTACAGCATTGTCGGAATTAAATTGATTTTCTATGAAAAGATTTTTCAAATTGAAGATGATAAAGAACCCCTTACTCCTGTAGTATTGCCACTGTCATTTATACAGTGATAGCTGTGATCATCATCATCATAGGCGCAACTGAGTCAATTTCATAGTTCATAGACTGCAGCATCCTATTGTACACAGACTGTACAGTCCAACTACCATAGTCTTAGTCCTCCTTTCTTTCAGAGATAGAAAGGTTTGTTAATTATTAGCCTTTTCGACATGCTGTAATAATATATCCAGGTAAGAGCCATCAGTTTTTGCTTAAAAAAAACAGTCCCGTTGTCGTCGGCGCAACTACAATTTGCGCACTAGAGGGCGAATCTTTGTCAAATCTTAAGTCAAGCGTGCGCGAATCTTGTCTTGACCAGTGGCAGGAGAGGTTGGATTCCTCCCAAAAAAGGCTGACTACCTATCTCTTCTTTCTCGATATCAGAGCCAGGCTTCATTGTAGCTGGTTCTTCCCAGAATTCTGGGTCAGTCAATTCCTGACTGGACACGGTAATTTCAAGTCTAAACTTAAAGAGTTTACCATTGTGGCATCTCTACATTGCTGGGGTGGGTACGTCTGTCAGGATTACAGTTACGTTCTGTGGTCCTGTCTTTACCTGGATGCTGCGCGTCACGACCTACTCTATGCTGTCCAATGCGGAATTTCCCCTGCCGGTGGAGGGCCTCGATGATAGGAAAGATGATACTTGATAGGAATCTCGATGGTAGATGCTGTCGAAGTCCGAAGTAGCATCGGTATTAAAGCATGTTTCTTCTTCGTATGTACTTCCAAATCGGTTAAATTATTTTTTGTATTAAGGGAGTCCTGGTCGGGCTTGAAGCTGTACTCTTCAATTTATAGGGGTGCAAGGATTCGTCCTAGGTATAACGTATCACATCAGCTTCTTTTGATAAATATTACCTTTTGGCTATATTTTGGTGTCTTGTACTAGTACAACCACTGTGATAAAAGCAGTCGCGACTCGTAGGTAAAATGTTTGGGTGTGCTGTGGAATATCAAAATATGGTTGTGGCTCATAGAAGCTGTGAGTAGTGTGACTGCATCGATTCGCAGCGCGACACGGCGCTTAACGGCGAGACCCCTCCCCCCCGCACTCTGCATATATGTAAGAGGAAGAGACCACTACCTCCGCATGTTTTATAAAAATATTTATTATTATACAGATAGTTTGGCGCTTTTAAATGAAATAATTTTACCAATAATATAAATTTCAATCCAACTCCAATAATATTAAAATGAACCAGTGTCGTGATTTGATACTGGGGAAATATTAGTGTGAGAGACTCATTCCTCTTGCATCTTTAGAATCTTTATCGTATCTATATATAATATGTGTGAATAGTGCACTGGAATCTTTATGTTGTGGCATCTATCCATCGTAGTCAAATTAAAATACATTTTTTCTCAATTTGCTTAGGGGTGCTGCAACTGCAAGTGCATATTGACGAGCCGCCCCTGGCTAAAAGTTTACAGTTATCGTACAGTATTCATTTCTTATCAATCATTACAATTTGATTAAGAAATAAATCAATTTTGGTCCACGTAGCATCTAATTTTTTACGTTACCGATTTTAGCTGGGTGAGGTAATTTAATTATTTTATTGCTAACGAATGGATTTTGGGAGTCGAGGATTTGGCATATTTTTTAACCAAAAGAAGAAAGCTGTGGAGAGAATTTTGAAAATTGTCTGTGTAACAGTCGCGAGGGTTATTGTTATTTTCTAGGGTCCTTCAACGACGAGGCTGCATCTTCATCGACTTTCTATATAGTGAGAATATCTAATATGCCTCTTATTTTATTCTCTATCTGTTATGATATTGGAAGTTAACCCCGTCTCGCAATACTTCTTGGAAAGGATGACCTATCGTAATCTATGAGCTCTGGTAATTCTTTATGACTCTAGCTAAGGAAGTGTGAGAGAATTGGGGCTTTGAAATTAACTGCATTTTTATTATTTACTGAATTTGGTTAATTTTGCATGAACTTTAAATCTCGTAAAATACGGATTTACATTAAATAATGTCTTAGTGGAACTATTATTATATAACCGTACTATACAAGGGCAAAGTATATATTCAGCTGAATAAAGTTGCCTGAATTTAAAGCTATTTAACGTTATTTGATCCCGTGTATTTTTTTTATAATGTCACATATCAAATCTGCGGTGGACCCTTTTCGCAATAAAACGGACGCTCTGTATTGTTTTGGCGAAAGTTTAGCGGACAAGTGAGACGGGACCCCCACGAATGAATGTGCCCCTTTTAAATGTAATTACGGCGGTGAAGGGGTTGACGGAAACAGCTGTGGGTCCGTTGACGGGGTCGCTCGCACATCTCTTATTGCGATGCTAATTTTTCGTCTTTTTATGATTTATTCGATGGCATAAATCATGAGAGGTTTTTTTTATAGTATATCCGTTTGTGCGATACACGCTCTCGCTTTAATCATTGCGAAATATTATTCGCGGAAAATGCGTTGAATTGTGAGCTTTCGTTAAAACAATGCCGCCATGCGAAACATATTAATTTATATTGTGTAAATGGAAATTGTATTTGGCTGATTGCACATTTTCCAAATTAACATGTCAAAAATATTTTGCCCGTTTGAAACATACGATGTGGTGACAATGAAATCGTATTTTTCGAACATGTGCTAAAATATTTCCCGTGCCAAAATCACGTCGAATACGTGAATGATAATTTTAATTTATACGAATTTAATTTAAAACTGCATCGAATTCAAATTATATGAAATAAATTCGATGTCGAATAACTAATTATTAATTGTAAATGTACCTCTATAATTAATTTTAAATTGTGGATCAAAAACCAATACCTAATTCGCAAGAGGTTGCTTGTAAACACAAGTTAATGTCGCGCTCATGAGTGTCATGTGCGCCGCGTTAAAATGCTTAATACGCATCGTAAGAACTAAAAAAAAATAATTATATTATATAAAATAAATAAACATATATAGCAACGAGATGTTGGATCTAGGACATTATCGGATCATATAGAAATTTAATTATATATTTTATACATTTAACCTAGTCGTGCCGATGGTGTCTATTTGGAACCCCATGTTTTTTAATATAAATCCTCATGTCTCAAACTTTTTGTATTTGTCTAAAATAGTCTAAAAAATAATATAAATAATCATTGACCTTTATTGTTCGCAATTGCGAATAAAAATAAAATCAACAATTTAATTTTACATGAGCATGGATGCTATGTACCGGATACGATCGAGAGAAAACATAGCGCATGTGCAAGTGCGAACGAGAAAAAACATAGTGCTGTGCAAGTGGTGAAACCATATGCGACTAGCCGGGAGCGTGTCTCAGTCGCGGCGGAACATCGTTGAGTTCGCACGTCACTTACGCGTCATATTAATTAGTAAAAATTTTAGAACTATCGACTAAATCATGAGTAACATCTATCTTTTTCTTAGATAAATCTATTTTTATAAGAAATGTCAAGGTATTGTCGAATATCTTGACTTGTATATTTTCATACAAAATAGTCCTAAAGGATGGACGATATCGGCCAGAGCCGTTGGTTTCTAGCCGCCGTGGCGGATCGGTTAAACACATTCTTATGTAACTCCTAAATATTTAAAAAAAATCGTAAAATTTTGTATCGTATAGAGAAAAAATCAGAACTATCTAAATCAGAAAAATCCTCTAAATTATTTTACAAAGCAACTTAGGTTAGGTCAGGTCAGGTCAGGTCAGGTCAGGTCAGGTTAGGTTAGGTAGGTTAGGTTAGGTTAGGTTAGGTGTTAGGTTAGGTTAGGTTAGGTAAGGTTAGGTGCTGCGACGCCGAGAAAACTGCTCAGGAATTCGGCAGAGGTGCAGGCAACTCACACACCTGGAGCTAACCTGCAATCGTCATCAGGGACCTCGACGAGGGCTCGGACATGATGGACATCAGAACGGCCCTCGTCAGGGAAAGCCCTGAGGACAACCAAGTTCGAAGGGGAGACAAAGGGCAATGAGCGTTCAAAGGCCTCAGGAGCCGCCTACGGTGGCACATAGTCCTGGTCGTCTCTCTGCCAGCAGCAGCCAGAAGTGCTTCACCAGCCAAAGCGTTTACGAATAGAGATTTGGAGTCCCAGCCTGCCGCATATCAGAGAGAGCTGATAACCAGAAGTGCTTCAAATGTCGGATACAGCCACCTGCTCGACTGCGCGGGAAAGAGACCGCTCGAAAAAAGCTGTCTTGCAATGTGGCGTCGGGTCACAAAGCGGCAGAATGCGCTTTAGCAAAATTTACGGAAGTGCATGCAATAAAATCAAGAAGGTCAGGACTGGACATGAGTCAGCGGCAATAGCTGCGCAGCTCAAAGCCAGACTAAAGGAGGACAAAGGCTGCAAAGTCACGCTTCACGGAAGCCCAGAAAGAGCCTAGGAGGAGGAACGGTAACGTAAACCGTGCAGAAGCTCCTCCTCAGCGAAAGAGGGCAAAGACGCTATCCACGGATAGTGATGCTGACAGGAGAAGCCGAAAGGGCTAGACGGCTGCCAGCGACAACAGCCGACAGCAAAGGATAGCAGAAACCGATTACCAAGGAGGGACGTGGTAGAATTTTACCCGAAAGCCAGCCACCACCATGCTGAATATCTGCGGCAATGCGTAGTGGGGTCGGGAGACTCAGGAGGAGGGTTTTAGCTGGTAAAATCCAGCACTATCTCCTGAAGGGAGGTGTCTTTTGAAGATCTCCCCTCCTCCAACAGAAAAAAAAAAAAAGATTAGGTTAGGTTAGGTTAGGTTAGGTTAGGTTAGGTTAGGTTAGATTAGGTTAGGTTAGGTTAGGTTAGGTTAGGTTAGGTTAGGTTAGGTTAGGTTAGGTTAGGTTAGGTTAGGTTAGGTTAAGTTAGGAAGCCTAGGAGAGACGGTAACCATCGAATTCGTGCAGAAACTTCTTTTCGGCAAAGACGAGGAACATATGACGCTATCCACGTTTAACAGGGTAGGATAGTAAAGTTCACCAAGGAGGAAGCCTAAAGGGCAAGACACGAGGGAAGGATAACGAAAAGATCCAATTACCAAGGAGGACGTTTAAAGTTTTTTTACCCAAAAGTCAGCCACCACCATGCTGAATATCTAACGACAATACCGTGGTGGTGGTCGGAGCTGGAGGAGGGTTTTAGCTGGTAAAAATCCAGCACTATCTCCTGAAGGGAGGTGTCTTTTGAAGAAAAAAAAAAAAAAGGTTAGGTTAGGTTAGGTTAGGTTGCCCGTGACAAAATTCAGGAAATTCAAGTTAGAAGGTTCTACTATAGCCCCTATATTTATCAATCTAACCTCCATCCGAGTATTGCCCTTTCAGGCCCAAGAAGCATCCCCAAAGAAAAACACATTATCGTAATGCGGACTACATACAACTGTATTTTTATTCTTAAACTGACTAGTTTTTTTTAAAAGGGGATAGAAAAGCTTCAACAGATATGATATATAAATAATGATAGGCTGATAAACTATTAAGGGTGCTGCAGTAAGTTAAAAATAGAAAAGTACATTTCAAAAGTGACGCATGACTGCTCAGAATTGCAGCGTAAAACAGAGCCTAGCGACGGAAGCCCCCCACTCCGCTGCCGCCCCGCATCCATTCAATACACGACGCTAGTAGCGCTGACGAACAGACAGCGCTCTTGCTCTACTCACCGCGACACTAAATATAAATTTAATTTATATTTCCATATGCATAATATTATACAATTGATACATATTATTTATTTATAAACGAAATATTATTTATTAATCATCTAAAAATACCTTTTGAACAATTTACTACAAAAAGACTTCTTTGGAACAAAATATAAAAATAATTAATATCTTTATTATTTTAAAATGGTATTTAAAAAAACTTACGGTCGTGCTCTTATGAAAGAATAAGCTTACAAAATTATATATTGTTTGATCTGATCCGAAAATCATAATTTGACTGATTAATGCAGTGGTACCTAACCTTTTATCAGATGCCCCATACAACTCTATCTTCTTTAAATGTTTGATGTTAAATTTGTTATTGGGAGAAGCAGAGAATTATTTTAATTTGAATGCCATTGGTTTTGATTTTGAATAGTTTCATGAATAAAAATGCTTATTATATCACATTGAAATGGCGTATATGTATATCAGTGGTCGCCAAACGGTAGCTTGCGAGCTACCGATTGGCGATTCGGTAGCTCGCGTAGGATATTTGATTATATTTATAAATGTAGCTATTAGACTCTGAAATAAAATATTTATTTTCAATGAAATGCTTAACAAGCTGGGTTTTTTAAATTAATTTCTAAGTAAAATAAAGAAGCAGTATGGTCAGATAAGCTTAAATGGCAGTATGCAGATCTTCTGCTCCACACAAAAATCCGTTGGTTGAGTAAGGGCCATATTCTTCGTCGTTTTAATGAACTTCTATCTACAATAGTCGAATTTTTCAAGGAAAGCGATGAAACATACTCAGAACTTACGAACTTTGAATGCCCGCGGGAAGTACAGGCATTTTCCAACAAAATTTAATTCTGTGAACACAACCTAAGCCGCGGAGAAGTTAAATATTTCACATGTTTGAAAGAAAAGCTGAAATCGTGAAATCTACGAACGAGAAAAACATGTACAGATTCTTTCAAGCTTGCGAAAATAGTTTGATCTATAGTTTGGTGAAACGTTGAGCTGCTTTGACAATTTGTTTCAGCTCCTTTTATAAATTTTAATAATGAAAAACTACCCTGCTTTATCGTCGATAATTTAATTTTCGATAATTGTTAGAATTTTTATATGATTTGCAATTTTTCGTAAATTTTCATGAAATGAATCGTAAATTATTAAAAAGAATCCGATGAAAATAATTAATTTTGATGAGGGCCTATGGTTTCTATAACGTGGTCCGGATTTCTTCGTTGTAGGAGGACCTTTTGTATATTACATCAATAAATAGTATAAAATATATTCTCAGTTGATATATAATAAACATAATTTAATCTATTAATTAATATTTTATTTAATTATACAAGTAATCTCCATAATAAAGTTAAAACGGATTAAAAATAAAAATTAAATCGCTCAAGCGCGCGTTTAACGCAATTTTACCCGTGTGCTTATTAAGTAATGGTAAAAATAAATATTTGAATAGGAAATAAACTAATCATGCATTTGATATATGTATTATATATCCCTATAATATATGGCCAACATGCGAAAAGAGCGGTGCAGCCGAGCGAAATTTAATTGGGTAGCGGTATACCATATTCGGGGCCATGCATTACGCCATATTTAATTCAGACCGGCCTCAAAAAAGATCCAGACCCCATTAATCTTAGGGCCTCCTCAATTTTACACAGTTATGAAAATCCGAAATTGCGTCTGGAGGTCGTAGGTGATCTGGCCATATTTATGGCGTAGGCCCTGGCGCGCACAACTCGAACGAGTTCATCAAATATTAATCCCGCGGGTTACGGCACGTCTTCCCGGAGGTGCCCGGATTATAAATTCAAACAAAGGAACCCCGTAATTTTTTTTCGGGGTGCTCCAAGTGCCATTCGGCGGGACCCGCGAGATGAGTCGGGGGGCGGCACCGACGCCGGGGCGCAGGGCAGCGGGGACCGGGGGGGAGGGTAATAAAGTGCAAAGTTTTATTTTGCGGATTTGCGATGTGAAAAAATAATGAAAATCTTATCTGAACGCGGAACAGTGTTTATATCGTCGACCCATTTTTTTTCCGTTCCCACCCGTAAAATCGCATTTTCATCTCGGTTAAGCCGGCATCATTAAAAAAAGAGCAGATGGTGCGAAGTGTTTTGTGTTTTTCCATTTTTTTTTTTGCCTTATTTTTTTTTCTTTATACTTCCTTGCCGGGCATTTTGTTAAACGTTTGTGTGTGACGCGCGTGCGCCGGTGTATAAATTATGCAAGAGGTCTGAAAATAAAATATGGGTAACTGAAGGCCTTAGTTTTACTCTGCCGTAAGATTGATGTTACTGGCGCTTGGTTTTATCCGACTCTCTTTTATATTCGATGAATAGTATATGCCAAATCTACCATTAGAATACATATTTTTTATTTAATAAATAATATAAATATTTTTAGGAAGATTCCATGAATAACCCTTTCAATGCGGCGGGTCTAAACACGATTCTGCATCTGAGTGCGGCGCCGTTTTAGACCAAATTATTTTTTTTGCGAGGTAAATTTGTATTCACCGTTTACCGCTATATTAGAACATTTCCTACAAGAGATTTATGCAAACATGTTGATTAGGATATGTTCTTCCATCTCAACTAAAAAAATAAACTCGATTCGCTTTATTTTCGTAATAATAAATCAAACAAAATACCAATTGCTCAAACAGAGATTAAGTGAGAAAAAAATGGGAATTCGAATCAAAATCAAAAATGCGAAATGAAATTTTCTTATACCATTACATCCGTACACGTGTATGTGGAACATAATGTACGTGGAACACCCTCAACAACCCCTGAGCCGAGATACGTCACCGATACTACTGCGGAGATTTGAATGAGACACCACGCCCGATTTGATTCGTTACTATTCATATTTACATATTACATGGCTCCTATAAATTTCTTGTGATTTGTAGTATATATATTGATAGCTGTGTTTATTAGCTGATTTTTAAAACGAACACTATCACTAAACTCGGTCTAGTTTACATGTAACGGCAAGTTAAAGTTTTAAAGAATTTCGCGCATGTACGACGTGCGGCCGCACCTGGACACGATTTGTATGCGCATGTACGTCATGCGCCCCGCACTGAATGGGTTAACAGATGATTGCCCAGGAATGGTTCGTCTTTTGAGGTCATGTCTTTATAACGAAATTAAACATAACACCGTATACTCTGCATATTTTACAGCTATCTCCGTAGCACTTTTGCATTTATTTCAAAAGCATCACATGAAAGAATGTACACTTTTCAACTCTTTAATTTAACTGGAATATTTTAATAGAAAATATACCCTAAGCTTTTCGAGTCTACTTTAAAAAAAAGGATTATTTTCAGAATAAAGATAATTATTTATAATATGACGCGTAAACGACACGTAAACTAAGCGATATCCTGCCGCAGACTACGTACCGGATGCGAGCGAGAAAAAACATCAATGGAATATTGTTGTTTTTATACTTTTTTCACAATTGCGCATAATAAAGTAAATAATATTAATTTTTTAGACAAATACAAAAAGTTCGAGACATGTGGGATTTATATTAAAAGAAAATTCAAGAATAATCAAAAACTTAAGGTACCAAATAGACCCATCGGCACATTGATAAAAGTAAAAACTCTTATCTCTCATTGACTCATAGTGGACACAAGAAATAGATTCACCTACTTTCGACGGAAGTTGTAAATGATTTTCGACATATTTTGACATAAATAGCAATTTATAGATGTTTATAAAAAAATATTGGGTCTACCGGAAAGTTCTGTCAAGATCATGCTAGAGCAAAATCCTTTTTTGACAATATCTGAAATTGCAGAAAGGCTTGATTCAGCTCAACAAACCATTTCGGACCATATTCGGACATTGTGGAAATATTCGAGATGGTGCCACATGAGTCAAGTGAGAAGAATTTGAATGATCGAGTCATTTTGTGCACATCTCTGCTTGCACGAAACAAAATCGAACCCTTCTTGGACCGGATGATAACTGGGGATGAAAAGTGGATTACCTATGAAAACATCGTAAGGAGAAGAGCATATTGTGAATCCGGAAAACCTGCCTCCTCTACCTCTAAACCGAAGTTGAGCCTGAATAAGAGAATGTTGTTTATATGATGGGACATTCGAGGACCCATACATTTTGAACCGTAGAAACTGAAAGAAAAGCTTAATTCGGAGAGGTACTGTCAGCAATTAGATAATTTAAAAACAGTACTCTAAGAAAAGAGATCGGCGATGTTCAATAGGAAAGGACATCATAATTCTTCATGATAATGCTAGGCGACATACTGCTTTGGGGACTCGTCAGAAACTCGCAGAGCCATATGCGTCTATATTTATATATTTTCATACAGTATTTGTTAATTAAATTGTATAATTTATAAAGCTTATTTATATATTTTTTTTAATAATAACTATTGAAGAAAATTACTCGCAATTCTCGCATAAATAGCGTACGCGGGATAAAATTGGCTTCGCTAATGATTCGCACGATGGCCCTTTTAATTTCGTCTCCATAATGACCGGAACGATAATCGTTAATATAATGGCGCCAATAAAAAGTAACACGTACTAGCGAGCGATTCAATTTAAATAAATAAAAATAAAATGCTGAAAGAATCATTTTTTTGCAAATTTCAGTCATGTTAGCGTCCAATGAGAGCCAGGTGCATGTTGCATTGTTAAAAGTGGATTTCGCCATTTGTGCTATGCATCCGATCGCACTTAGCCGGATTGGATTCGAAAAAATATTATTGGACTCAAAGTGCAACGCTGAAATAATGCACTCCCCACTTTGGTATCGAAAGAAATGATTCTCTCGCACGATGTCATTTTCAATTTATATATCATACACTGGAAAATTTTCCGAGTGTCACTCTCATAGTTTTTTTTGTCGCCAATAAAATAAATCTCTGCCATGTAAAAATATATAAGAAAAAGTCAAAGGAAAATACGAAGAAAACACAGCAATCCTCTTAAAAATTCTGATTGAAATATTCTTATACGGTATTGGAATACAGGGTGATCGGTATTGGGGCCGTTTATAATGCGATTTAAAAAATACACGATATAAAAGTATATGAATTAATCATATTTTTATTATAAAAAAATAAATAAACTCCCTCTTCCTTTGTGCTCAACACACATTTGCCGAATTAAAAGAAATATCTTTGCAATATAAATTTTCTTTGGCGCACGAATCATAAAGAAAAATTCTCTACTGAATAGTTACTCCATTATATGAAATCGAGTGAAACGAAAATATTGCTCTTGGCTTTTCAAATATGGACTTTGGCAATTTTTTCATACTATCTATATTTATTGAAGCGTTATCTTGTATGCGATATATGTGCTATAATTTAAAAATATATATTTCTTGCATGTATCTTGATAATAAATAATTTTCGTAGTTTCAGAAAAACTTGTGGTCACATCTAAGAGACGTGACCAAAAGTTTTATATGAAACGTGGGCATTTTGCATAAACAGTTCTACAGATATTTTCACTTGATTGCCGTACTTTTCTCATAAATATGCAGTGGGTGCAATAAATTCTGATATAAATCATTTAAATTAAGCCAATAAATCTGTCAAAAATATTATGCCGCGTCTCACGCTCAAAATTTACAGTATCTAAATATATTTTTAATCATTGGGCGTCTTAGAAAAGCGCCGAGCAAGTTATTCTAAATTGATAATAAAAATTCTGTACATAAAATCGGATTACGCCATCAATCTGTGTACGTACACTGGCTAGCAAAAATAAAACGGTAAATTGTTTTCGCCAGCGTATCAGTAACAAGAGTTTGTAACGCGATAAAATATTATCTCGCAACTTTTTTTTTTCGCCCGAGTGTTGCTTTCCGTTTGCAAGTTTACGCGGAAAACATGGGGCGCGATGTGAGAGGAGGGGTCGGAAAAATGAAAGGTGCGGAAAAACGCGAGATCAATTTTTCCGGCACGTTTTCCGCCATCGGCGTAAACGCGATAAAATTTTGGCAAATGTACTTTTATTACGTTGCAATGTTTACATTACTCTCATGTCTAGCATTTGACAATGAAAATGATTTAAATGACACATAAAATTTTATTCATCATTTAGCACATAGATTAGAATAACTACAATGCGATTTATTTGTAATATAAATATCGTTTATTTTATTTTATTAAATGCATCTATTAATGTATATCTCATCATTTTATTGAAAACTTATAGATCCCCTCCTCATAAAATTTAGTAGGTTTGAACTGAAAGAAAGTTTCGAGGGCCTGATTGACTTGCTCATTATTATTGAAAGTTTTTCCATTTAAAAAAATCTATTAAGAACAAAAAAGGTGATAGTCCATAGAAGCAAGATCAGGGGAGTAGGGTGGATATGGCAAAAAAAACTAGTTGAGCTACAGATTTTTTTCTTGAGTCACTTTTGTCATGTGTGGTTTAGTGTAATCGTGTAACAGGACAACGCCTTTCCGATTAACGAGTGCAGGACGCTTTTTCAGTAGTTTTTCATGAAATCTTTGCAGCTGCTGAACGTATGTATCGGCAGTAATTGTTTTTTGCGCTTCAACAACTCGTGGTGGATTATTTCTCGACAATCCCACCATACACACAATAAAGTTTTCTTGCCATGAATATTAGCTTTAGGATCCGATAGAGGTGGTTGATCCTTATTAACCATTGTCTTTTGAGGACAATATTTTCATAGGTGATCCATTTTTCATCGCCTGTTATTGTCCTGTCCAAAAAAGGCTCGATTTTATGCCGTCAGAGGAAACTTGTGGCAATAGAGATGCGATCTGCCTTATTACGGTGACTTTCTCTAAATTTTCCAGATTGCGATAAACTGTAGATATTATTGTTTATTTAATATTTCGTAAAAGAATAATTCATTTTTATTCACAATTCTCTTTAAAAATGTACGTAGATGCTTAAATTGCGGATTTTTTTAATATATTATTAAATATTGTAGTATATAAACGATGAAAAAGCTCCAATAAATTTATATTTATATAATTATTATAACTTATAAATACAATGGAATCCTTTAATAATGTTTTAGGGGATATAGGGTTATTTAACTTCATTATTTATTTAAATGAAAATATATTTAATATCATTTTAATGAAATTGGTACCTAAACTGTTCTGGAAACGCTTCTGAGACTGCCAAATTATTGTTTTGGTATTAGAAAAGGCTAAAAAATCAATATCATTTAAAGAAACAAAAATAATACATCTTTTTGTTGAAAATTATGGCCGGAAAGTGCCATGAATGGATAGAAAGATCTTTGAAAATTGGTTTATAGCTAGCTAGGTTACAGAAGTGAGAGATATTTTTTAAAGTAAAAGGTTGCTACAAAATTGCACAGGAGAAAAAAATTACCAGATGAAAGTTTTATTTGGATTCTATCGATTCTAGCGATAAATGCGACATAGAAGCGATAAATGTGATATAATTGCGATAGAAGCGATAAATGCGAAATAATTGCGATATTTTGAAAATTGCGAATAGATGCGAAGTTTTTCATATATCAATTTTCTTGAAGAATGACTAAAGAGAATCCTCCCAGACTCTATGGTCAACTCTTGTATATTGTCTATGATGCCACATACTTAGGTTGGTACTTGTTTTGTGATATAAAAAGTGTAGCAAAAGGAAGAATTATAGAGTTGTATGAGTCTGATACAAATACATTAAAAATTCAATGTAAATTTGTTAGCTAAATATGCGATAAATTTATTAATTTAATTTGATAAATTAGAAGGATCTTCTCTTCCCATTTATTGTGGGATGAAATTATGGGAATAAAAATTCCTCGGTTATAACATAGGTGGCATTTTGCCTATGGAAACTCAGAAGCTACTTCTTGAAACAGCCGAACACACCAAACTAGAATTAATAGATATTCTTAAGTTGGTTTCCCGTAAAAGTTTGTTAAAACTCGAGTCACATTTAAATATAAATGAAACGAATGTGTTTTATGAAACTTTAAATCATCTGTTCAACCCGCATGTAGCTGGAAGTAGATGTAATTTCCAAATTGATGAAACGATATCGGTAATAAGAAATCCTACCTTTGTTTATTAACACATTAACAACCACCAATGTTTAGAGGATAAAAATTCACATTTTTTTAATAATTTATCATGTAATATTAAAAGTGGGGTAAAAGTTGATACTCTTCAACTTTTACTTGCAACAAAGATGAAACACGAAGAATTCGGCAATGCTGCCCCTTAATCAATTTGGTGTCGGTTTTTTAGTACGTACAATTTAATTGTTAACGATCGACGTACTAGATTAAAACAATCATCAATAAAAACATGCTCGATGATAAACTTTATTAAATTTTAATCATTATATAATTTTTAATCGGTGTATTCTTGTATTTCTATTTAATTTTAAATGTTTCATCAATATATTGTAACCGCTTTAAAAAAAATAATGCTAAAATTAGACTTTTAACTCAAATTCGTAACAAGAAATAAAACGCGAAATAGATGCTAAAATTTGTCATTTTAAACGCTATTTTTTTAAAAAATATGGGTGTTGACAATTTGGGGCCATACTAGATGAATAAAAATATACCTCGTGTTATTAAACATTCCCATACTTTATTCAGCAAATTTCATACTTTTAGGTACTTGATTTAAAAACAGTAATAATTTTAAATAAGATATTAATTTAGTTCGTGGTATTGGCAGTTGTTTCTGTTTAATCTAGCCGTACCGATATTTGGGACCCTAAGTTTTTTTTTTTTTTTTCTCGAATAACTCTTTTAATATAAATCCTACATGGTTCGATTAAAAGCTCTCATGGAGACACATATACTGTCATCATTCGTCCTTAAATTCTATACGTTTCCTAGATCTGGGGCTCAACGCATCCTACACATATAAACAAAATTCATAGGAAAATAAATAAAACACTACGCACAATTACAAACGCATCTTTGTTTATTCACAGCACAGACACTTTTACAAATTTTAAAATCCTCCCACCTAAAGAATTTCCATTCATCTTAAATACCCCTAATCTTTTCATAGAATTCCACTACCCAAAACTGTTCAATTTCCTTAAAAAAAAATAAAAGGAGATAATACAAATAACAGCTCATTTGTTTTGCCAAAGCTCGCAAGCTGCAGCCGCAATAAAATCATCACAATTAATTGTCGGCAAGTCATGTAACTTTAGTGCCATTCCGCATTATATCCGTATTCGCATAACTGGAGTGGTTTCCTCATTGCGGTAAGATAATATACAGTGCGGCTGTAGAGGTGAGCCATTGTTAGTAGCTGAACAATAAGTCCAATAATAGTGCCTCGGTGCGGTTTGCGTTGCCGTATACCCACGGCGGCATCCACCTACTCGACTATATTATAAACTGTAAACGGATAAGCCGGAGGCGAGAAGAATTCGTGCAGATTCTGCAGAGATCGGATGAGTGCGAGGCCGCACTGTTGACAGTGATCTCGTGTCGGATGACACGACGATTAGCGAAGCGAGTGGCGTCTGTGCAAAGAGGACTTGTGCTGTTGGGTTCTGATTCAAACCACAGATCGGGATGGAACGCTTCACAGGCATCTGCCGCTGAAGCCATTATTCATCGCGTTTAATTAATCTTTGTTTTGGGCGATGGCGATGTGATTTTACGACGTCTGAATGAGAACTCACTCGCGCTGATACGGATATCGAAATAATAATGTTTGAGAAAAAGACTAGGAAATGACGAGTAACAAGTGAAGATTCCTTAATCTTACGGTGTTATTTTAATTATTTTAATACGTAAGATAGTTATGCGCTACGTCAGAAGATTATTTACAGAATGTCTAAGAAAATGTTACAAAGGCTAAATGTGAGGGATATATATTTATATCCATGTCAACAGCATTTTAATTTTATTAAAAAAAAACATTTATATTATAATAACAGTTTAAATATATTTAAAAAAAAAAGTAGCTTCGACTACTTATATTTAGTCAATCTCCTTTTCTAGTCCAGAAGTAGCTTAATCCTGCTATGCATGATATCTCTTCAGTAAACGATGGTCATTTGTGGGATTTAAGTCCATTTTTCAGTTAAAGACGTCATTAAGTAGTTTTTATTGTTGGATTTACAAATTTTTTTATGCGTATTGATTTGTAAAACATTACTATCTGAAGTTTGTTCAAGCCAAGGTTAAATATGGAGGCTTTGATCGTCTTATCTGACAATTGTTTAAGGAACTTATACCGAGAAGTTTCATATTCCATAAACGTGACTATTTTTTTCGGAATTAAAATCCCATCACAGAGTATTAATTCTGATAAACCATCAGAATTATTCCGACAAATTTTATGGTACTTTAGATCTTCAGTAATAATTCATAACAGTTATTAACTATTAAGACTTGCAATTGTTTTAAGGAACTTATACTGAGGAGTTCCATCTTTCATAAACGTGAATATTTTTTTTTTAATATTATGTTGTCAAAAATTGGAATAGGTTTATCTTCTAAAACACTAATATTTTTTTCGGAATTTAATATCCTATCTTATAATATTATTTATGATCTACATTTAAAAAAGTATCCTGTAAATGGTTTGCAGGACTTCTTTACACCCAGAATCGTCCGGTTTAATTAAATTGATAGTATCGGCTTTTCCCAGTAAAAACGTATATTAATAGTCTTCAGTTGTAGTTCTTAACAGTTCGCCTTAATTGTATCGGCGTTGTTTTTAGAACTTGGGCAATAGAGATTTTTTTTCCAACCATTGTTTCTACCACCAATCATATTTGTTTTATCTGAGGGTCCAGGTCTACCCGATCTTTGAGAAACACACCCTTTTATAATTCTTTCTAACTGGACCATCATCTTATTTACAGTCGATAATAAATTGTTAGAACATAATTTGACAGAGAAATGCCTGATAATTCGACCGCGTGTGGGATTGTCAATCTCAAGTTATCCTGATATCTAAGTCTTTTCGAAAATACAACTGATTATTAATTCTAGAGTCCTGGGTTAAAACAAGGGTCCTGGCTACCTAAAATAGTTGTTTTGGGGTCTGCCATGTAAGAATTGAAGCCACCAGACACAATTGAATCACAGAACCAAATATTTTGCGCGTCTATTTACTTTTGATATACTATTGTAGTACATTAACTGTTTTTATTTCTGATAGTTCATTTTTTTACTTTATATAATAAATAAATTAATATTCAATATTTGCTTAAGCAAATAATTTCCTGTCTAATTATCTACACTTGCGAGAATTTTGAAAAGAGAAAAGAAAACGATTTGTAAAGAAATACTTTATACTAATCAAAACAAAGTTTAAATGGTCATAAAGTTATGTAGAGCATTTTTTTGTATTAAATCCTCCATCAAAATCTTTCGCTGTTTTCAATAGATTTTTTACGATTTTCCTTTCTGTCATAATTCCAAATAGTCGTAAGTACTGACTGTATACTAAAGAAATGATGGCAAAGAAATAAAAAATGATGCACAATATATTTACTATCTCATATTATCGCAGTTCTTGATTGTTGTGCACTGATTGGTCGGGATTTAGGTGCATTTTAATAATTTAAAATATAAACTGACTTCTTTGTAAAGCCTTTATTGACTATGGTGACGATCAAGAATTGTGTTGGACTTATAAAAATATAATTTCTTTCTTATCCGTTGTTTGGAGACAAAATAGTCCTAACCAATAATTAACACATTACCTACGGGGCGGGGCGTATTGCCGTCAAACTTGCGCTGGGGCGGGGCACATTCGCTGAAATATGGTGAAACGTCGTCTTTTACAAAAAAATCATTACTCTTTTATTATTCAAAATTTTAAGCCGAAAATTAAATTATTTGAACTTCAACATTTGCTGGATAGTTCTTGTAAAAAAAAAATTATATCCCACAGCAGGAGTCATCAAACAATTTGGGAACGGGCTTAATAGATTTTTTTAACATAGTTCAAGTGTCGGACTTCTGGATTCTGCCCGGTGGCGGGTGGCGCCGCAACCAGGTGGAATCTAGATGCACTAGATTTTTGTAAAACATGGTTTGAAAATGGTCTTTCGAATGGTAAATTTTAAATATTTATATCGAAAGTTTGTGCTTTTAAAATTTAAACGTCATTAGCCCTTGGGTCGCTGGACAGGCCATAATTCTTAATATCCACAACAGCTGTTTTTATAGCCCAGAATGTTGAGGAACGTCATAAATTAAAGATAATAATTACGATATCACACCAGTAAGAGTTTATTCATCAAAAATAAAACATTCTACCAATGAGAAAATATTTAAATAAAAAACAATACATGAGTAATAAATAAATTCTTAAATGAAACTTCAAATAAATCAATCATTGCTTAAATCAATCACACTTCTTCTTATAAAACAGCCATAAAATATTTTGAATAAATGGTTTTATATGCACTTGTCGCATTAGCCGGAATTCTCCTCAAGGTCTGTAGTATTTAACCAAAGAAATATTTAAAAAAGACTAACCGTTGTATAAATTGCAGTCGATTAAACGCGTAGTGTCGGCTAGCGTGTGTTATGCGCGCCCCGGACATACACAAATACGCTTTTGACGTGGAATCCACGTCCCCCGTAGGCAATGTGTAAATATACATTTTTTTTGCAAAAAAAATATTTTTTAAGATATTATATGAATTTTATTTTAATTAAATTCTAAAATACAAATCCAGGTCCACGTCCTTACCGTCGCTTCACGTATCTGACTAATCCGAACCCGAAAAATAATTCAAATTGAAGTAAAACATGTACGGACCCGACATTCCATTTGTATAATAAATGATGTAACATGCTGGAAGAGGGCGAAAAGAATTTCGCCTCCGTACATAGTCACGGGGAGTGGTAGGGGACAACCCGGCTCGAATGTTTCACATATTCTGCAAACACAATTAGATAATGTCACCGGGAATGTTTTGATGTCCCTAATGCTCCTCACGTGGAGCGTGTGCTCTTCAAAAAAAATAAAAAATAAAAACATATCCGTCGTATAATCTTGTTTGCGTAAGCGACGAACCGTATTACTAAAGTGCAATTTGCCAGAGTGTGATCTGATTTGGATACCAAATTGGCGTTATACATATTTGGGATGATATTTTGTTAACGATGTCGAATGTGTATTCCGCGGAGGGAAGGTCAGAGGTCGTGCTGAAGTAATCCGATCGGGATGTAACTCGAACGATTTGACATTTCGCATCAAATGTAAATATTTTTAAATTGTATTTTGATTCAAAAATATTTATTTATCTCCACATTTTAATAAATTATTTTGAGTTTCATTGGCCTCTTAAATCAATGAGATTTAATCAACCACAAATCTTGGATTACAATAGAATTAATACATACATATAATAATGCTATGTATGGACATCAATGTATGCGTATTGATCAAACATGAC
The DNA here is from genome assembly GCA_022495035.1 of Philopotamus ludificatus. NCBI lineage: Eukaryota > Metazoa > Arthropoda > Insecta > Trichoptera > Philopotamidae > Philopotamus > Philopotamus ludificatus. Next base: position 27,559 of record JAGXCT010032968.1, on the reverse strand, counting down.
ATTTGATAAAATCGTGAAAACTTTTTTATCAGGAGACTAGAGGATGCTGCAAAAAGTTTCCTGAAAAAAAAATATTCCTAGAGCTTTTTTAGTTTTTATTAAATAATAATATTATAAAATATTAACTTGTAAGTTTCCACCGAGCGTCGTAAGTTCTATATTTGCATAACTTTTTTCAAGAAATTTCTCATATTTTAATATTTGCAAATTGGCTGAAACATTTTTTACTTCTATTTTACTAGTAGGAAAAATGTGAGAGCTATCTTGCATTTAAGATGAAATCGATGGTATAACAAACTTTTAATTTTATTGCCATAAATTATATAAAAAACAAATACCTGTTTTTGAGCCCACAGCATCCTTGTCGCTAATTACACTTCTTATTTACGTTTGTTGAGATTTTCTGTAAATACATCAATGTGATGAGCCCAATTATTCAGATTAAAATGAAAATTTGACGGAAAAATTACCAATTAGAGCACAGAATCAAAGACATATTGTGCAACACTACATGGGGGCAAAAATGACTCCAATCCAAGGATTAAAAAATCAGGATTCTGGATATAAATTTTACCATATTCACTCTATTCGCCTGATATAATATTTTTAGAAGAATTTGCTTAGCAATAAAAAATGATTGATTAAATAATGAAATAGATTTATTTTTAAAGAAAGACATCTGAAATTTGACTAAAAAGGTATTAAAATATGACTAGCTTTTATAGGTAACAATTAAAAAAAAAATCATTGTTAATATATATATATATGTATATTTCTCAAAATACTGCCTAAAAATGCCTAAGGAAATAAAATGTTTCTATAAAAATCCAGAATATAGAAATAAAGGCATCTATTCAAAATATAAAGAAAGAGCCTTTTAATTTTATTTTGTAAATTAAACGAAATATATAATTTCATCTGAATTAATTAGATTTTTTTAGCAAAATTCATATATCAAGTGAATTTTCATTCGTTTATTTTAAATGACTTTGATCTATTTTTAGTTTGTTTACGCGCTCGTCTTATGTTTTGTTGTTAATCAAAGCGCATCGGCTTTTATTTCGCGTGGTATTAAAAATGTACGTTCTAGGAGGGAGCGCTATATGAAAGATTGTCGAACTCGTTATAAAAAATCGCGGTATAGCAGAGAGCGTTATAGAAGTGTTTACTGTATTCTATTATTTTTCTGTTGTTATCTATGATTTCTCTACAGAACAAGTAGTTTTTATTATATCTTTCGTAAAACTCTAGTGGGATTTCATTGCTATATGACTTTCAGTGATTTTAGATTCGACTAAAAAAAGGTTAATGTCCGAACGTGACACATCAGATGTTCCACAACTTGTGAATCTAGTTCTCTTAACCACTTCTGTGGTCAACCTCTTGGAAAAAAGTGGGGCAATTGTTCTCGAAAGATCAAATTACGACACGTGTCACTCAACGCGCGCGATGCGTTTTCTAGACTGGGGAAAATGGCCAGGCTGGGTTCAGGCAAATCAATATAAAGTAGTTTCGTGTACGATGTGCGAATCAGTTGGATGAAATCTGCTGTCAGCAAAATACCTACCCGAGTTGTATTCGGGCAAATCACACAAGGGGTTAATTTGTCCTGAGCAATCCTTGCTGTGTGTGATCTTGTGTATTATGCAGAAGAATTCTTCTTCGATTATTTACTAAAACTATAGCTTTTTAGCAGCTGTGCGTTTAATCTTACTAATTACACATTGCATCTCTGCATTAATAATTTTATGATATTTTAGTCATTTATAGTAAATTATTTCAAATACAAAATCCCTGCTTGTTGGCTTCCCCGATAGAATCAATTTCTCCATTAAACCAGAGGGTCGATACCTAGGTGTCACACTAGATGGCAACCTGGGTATGTTGACTCACGCGAGTCAAATTGTTGAGAAGGCCAAACACTATAGGTTTTTTCAATCGTGTGGCAGGAGCGGACTGGGGATTACGTTACCCCATGATGAGACTGCCTCTTATCGCGATGACCAGGGCTTATAGGACTGCCTCTACAGTGATTCTGTCGGTCCTTGTCGGTGTTCTGCCACTCGACTTGGAACTCCAGATCTGGGCTGCGAGCTGGTTGATCTCTCGTGGCTATCGAGCACGCATTGGGGACTAGGACTTTCTCCCGACCAAAGTCGAAGCTTTGGACCAAGCCGTATTTAAGAAGAGACTCTATAGTATTGCGTTAAACATATGGCAATTCCGTTGTTCTGTTGAGAGTACGGACGGAACTGGTTTCCGGTTCTTCCCCAAAGTACTAGCTCGAGTGATGCTGCATTGGTTTGTTCCTGATCACTACGTGTCCCAGTTTGTCACGGGACATAGCTCCTTTAACGGCAATCATCATCGCCTGGGCCTCAAGGATGACATGACTTGCGAGTTTTGTGACTTCAATGAACAATCATCAGAACACATTCCTTGGTAGTGATCAGAGTTTTGTTCTGAGACTATGTTTAATATGAAGGACCTTGTCTCCTCCATCCCTGCTTACGTGATTTACGCTGGCCAGGTCGGAGCGAGATTCTCCATCTTTAACCTATTACACTTGCCTTCTTAGGTGTAGGTCAACCATCGGATATAAAGGAGTCTTTATATCCGATGGTTGCCACGATGGCTCGTCAGAGGTAGTCTACATTTAGACTCACTGTAGGGCGGGCCCTCAAGGAAAACCTCAGCCAATACAAAAACCCTTAAGTGTCATCATCGATTTTATTCCATACGTCCATACTGAATCACTCTTGTGATATACTTTTTTTATTTTTGATCTTGCGTAGCACACCCAAATATTTTATCTACGAGCCGCCACTGCAAATTCCCATCCTGCTTAGGTTTCTAGATTTTGAGATTTTTTGCAGTAATTAAGGAATTTGGCCAGCCTTCATAGAATTTTAACAGTCGTCCTGATCGATCCTGTTAATTATTATTGCCCGATTTTAATCTACGAAAACATGGTTGATGTCTCCTTTTTAGCCACACTCGTCCATATCTTCCTGAGGAGTATTTTTCCGATTAAAATTTAATTTAAAACAGTAACAGAGATAAAAATTAATATTTTTTCGGTTTCAAATTTCGCTCACTTTTCTAGCCACCCTCGCACATTCAATTTGAATGCAAGACAGAACGTTTAATATTAAAGTGGCTCCGCGCTTTGACACTTACCAGCCAAATTTATCAGTCACTCGAAATGCTTTCACTCTCTCCTGCATTATTCATGATGTTTCGGATATGTTGATTCTTCTTCCTCTGTCTACTCCGCCCGCGCCTCCCCGCCACGGTTCTAATACATTTCGAGAGCTGGAAACGTTTTGGCAGGACTAAACTTATTTATTTGCCCGAGACAAATAAATTTGCATCGCAAAGAGCGATGTGCCCCGAAAGTGCCACCGGAAAAATGTCTTTCCGACTCATTGTTTGCTCGGCGAACGTTCGCGATACATATCGAATGTCTTGATTTGGGATTTATTCATTAGCTGCCATTGTTCGATTCACGGAGATGGGTCGAGTATCAAAGCACGGTTGATCATATTGTGACAAGACAATAGGCTAATTAACAATTTACATGATTGGATGTACAATAATTCACAGTATCAATGGAGATTTCGATGATTAGGTTCACTAGTATGCCTAAAACTAAATTATAGGTCATCCCATAAATAATGTAGGGTTTTAATTGCATGAGCTGAAGGTCGCAGGGGAGCGGGATAAACTACCGGTACATTGATTTTAACAAGTATTTTTTCAAAACTATATTAAAGTGTCAAAGGAGCATACTCGACATATTTTGCTTTATGATAAAGGCGACAACGCAACAAAATGTGCTAGGAATATTAATGTAACAAGGGGATCGGATATTAAACGTAAGAAAGTGTCAACAATGGTTCCAGAAATTCTGAGCCGGAAAATACAACCTAGAGGACGAGGCCCATCCTGGAATATTTGACGGTAATGGAATACCATCGAAAAAGCAGTAAATTGGACCAATGGGTTCGGCACATACTTTTATTAAGTAATTTCCGAACATACTCGCTTCTCAAAAATAAACCTTTTTGTAGACTAAATATTGGTGACAAAAAAGAGTTCTCTATTAAAATACGAGAAGTGCCAACTCATGTTAAAGAAATTCTTCACCTGCGAAAGGAATTGTTATCTGTTTAGTAGGATATAAAAGGTTTGGTCTCTATTGAATTCTTAAACCCAAACCAAATGAAAAATAAAGAATTATACTGTAAGCAGCTTGAAAAGCTTGAGCCAGAGCTAAAAGAAAACGACAATCCCTGGTTTCAAGACGAAAGCTGTTCTTCCATCAGGAAAATACTCGGGGACAGGAATGGATGGTGATTTTTGGTGGTCTGTTAATTATATTTCAGGGGCTCCTAGTAGAATATAAGGGGTTGACGGTTGTCTAAAAATTAAGACGAATTATATAAAAATAATGTATGTAAACAGGTAAGAATAAAACCTTATTAGTAATAAAAATAAAAATTCAAGTCCCCGATGATGAAAGACCTGATGCTCCAGATCCAATCATCCCTATAAATCCGCCACTAACGGGGATGATACTACAAAAGCTGAAGCAGTTTAAATATGAATCGATCCTGTACTCTATTCGCTAAATATTAATCCATCTGATCATTTTATATATTCTTAAAAAATTATCTTGCAGAATAAAATATTAATTTTTATAAACAAAATTAAAACAGGACTCGTACAGTATTTTTCTTTACTGACAAGTGAAAGAGCATAGTGAAAAATAATTGAAAGTTTATTTTAGATTAAATCGCATTTTATTTGAGTTAATTTAATAAACGAAATTAAACAGATTTCAAATAGCCATCATGAAATCTAAAGACAAAAAGCTAAAGTAATAAGGGATCTAAAAGCAGATGGAGTTCAAATTCTTGTAGAATTATACCATCAGAGTTATATTGACATTCAAAGAGATAAAATCCAAACATCGTCACAAATTATTTTTCAGTATAATTCACGGAATAACTTACCCAAAAATAAAAAAAAAACATGTGACTCAGTTGGGCTTTCAAGAGGACATGGAAACCGGGGATTTTTTTTCAACCTTAAAATTTTGGTACAACGTTACCGCAATGTCACTGTGGACGTCTGCATAAGTTTGACATAAGGGCTTTGATCGAGACATGTATAATAAAATGATTAAAGTATTGTTATAAATCGACTGTCATCCGTCCGTATCATATTAATATGTATAAAATGTTTATCAAAAATCTTTATATGGATGAATGGCGATTTGGATTTCTTTCTGTCATGCCATTCATTCATCGTAGACATAAATAAATAAATAAATAAATATTCAGGAGGCATCGATATTCTTTAATATACCAACTATTTTCCTTGCGGAAAGTATGGCATGGAACATTTGCGCGGGAAACAGTTCGCGCCAAAATCTAGTGAAGAATTTCTTGCGTCACGTGACTCACAGGATCATATATAAATATGGGGTCTTTTCAAGTGAGTAAAAATGACAAAAGAAGACTTGCGCGCTTTAGGCTAAAATCCATCCTCCTGTCAAATTAATAGACTTGTCGTTTCCGGTCTGCATCAATCATATTTCGAGAAATCGGCATTTGTGGGTTAATTCTTCAAGTGTTTAGTACGGCTGAGACACGGGCAGGGATCCAGGTACAAATAATACTAAGTTCGTTTGGGAGACGGGCAGAGCTTTAAAAAAATAAATTCAAAACAATATTAGTGAATAAAAAAAATCAACATTTTAGGTGTAGTAAATATTATTTTTACTAAACTGTCAAAGAGATAAACATAGCACTCGAAGGGTTAAACACTAGAGAGGCTAAACGCTAGATTGATTCTTGCAATCCTCACGATCAGACAAGATGATGACATTTCCGTGATTTTTTCTAACCAAAGGAATTCTTGGGAACTTATATTTATCTCGTAACAGGAATTCATCTTTGGAATACCTTTTTATCAACATTGATACAATCGCCGCGCCAAAATAAATGTCAAAATAAACCACGAGACCAATGGATTACAAGCACTCATTGAGGCTTGTAAAAACTCCTCAGAGTCCTAGTATAAATAAATCGATATGTACATACATGGGCTGTAATCTAGACCAAATCTGAGGCCAGATATCAGAGATAAAATGTCGAATCGAGAAGGCCAGGACTATATTTATCTGGATGAAAAAATCTTTGTATACATGATTTGAATCGAACTCTGAAAATGCAATTGGTGAGGTGCAATGTGTTCTCCGTCTTTCTGTATAGAGTAGAGGCGGGGACGCTCTCACAAAATGCGATTAAATGTCTAGAAACTCTAGAACTGTGGGTGTATAGACGCATGCTCCATATCAGATAACGACCAAGGACCGAGAGACTCTAAAAACCATGAAAATAAGAAAATTCACTTACTTTAATCAAAATCAAATATAGTGCAACTCTTCTTAATCACTCCATAAGTAATGCCATTTTTTGGAGGACTTAAAATATATTTTAACACGTCTAATGTAAAAACAAGGTTGCAGAAGGATGCATCAGGCACGTGGCTTACGATATAAAAGTACTGTAAAATTGTAGAGAAAATGAAGATTTTGTATCTTTTGATATAAGGCGACTTTAGCCTGAAAGATTCACAGTAGCTGTGATAAGATCAAGGAGCTTCGTTGAAAAGTCTTGCAGATTTTCTGTACTCATTCGACCATGCTGAGAGTATACAATGGGATTCGAAATGGATCATTGCTGATTTTTTTGGAATGACATAAAAAATCTATTACTAATAATCCTATTGATTTAGATCAGAATTTATTATTATTATTATTTAAGTGGCTTTAAAACCCTGAGGCGGATCTTTACCACCTGGAGGACACTACGGAGGATCTCCAGCAGAGACACATTTGTCCCAATCCTGATGCCAGGACTGTGAGGGTCGTCTTCCAGGTTATCTAGGTTCTTTAAATACTGGTGAGGTCGCCACTCATGAGTCCGGGAGCCTAGCTGTCAACGCGCAGATTGTAACAATAATAATCTGACGGGATTAGGGTTATAGGGCTATAGGCACCTTCTGTAGCACATACGTCAAAAAATTGGCCAGGATAGCGGCCTGGCTCCTCATAGCTCCGTAGAATCTACGAAACCATATATAGTGCCATAGTTTACTTACTAACTTACTGATTTTTTTATTTCTTCTAAACTATTATGACACTACTTATGGGATGACCTGATATTTTTCTATAATATTTCAGTTGATTCTGTGATATATGTTATCAGACGGAATTGTCGAATTGATGCCCCCGGTAGGTCCACAATTTTTCGTCTGGCCGCACATTTGTTCCCATTTGCCACGATGCGAATAAATATAATATATCGGGTATTGTGTCAGGTCAAAATTATCGATACCGTGTGTGTTGCCAGAAATGAAGACGTATCGCCGTGGGATGTCCCATACTCACTCGCCGAGGTGTGTTCGTGTGTACGTGTGTGTGTGTTCCAGGAGGACATAGATCAAAATTTCGCACGACACTAAAAGGTGGAAGGCCCCACAGCAAAAATGTTATTACTGGCTTGACGTGCCACCGGGACATTGCACAAATATATGGAGAAACGTAGAAATATTGTCACTGAGATATGTACAAGTATATTCATATGCACAGGCGTGAAGATTAAAATATTATTATTTTAATATATTCATATAAATAATATTATTTCTGTAATTTTTTGCTAAAGTGCCTTCGTATTTGCAAGGCACGGCTTCCGAAAATACTACTGAGGAAATAATGACAAAATCGATTAGAGATACAGTAAACCCCCCTATACCGTCCAGATAGGTTCCACGTTATAGGGTGGACGGGACGTTATAGGATAATTTTATTTTTTGATTTGAAGGAGATCAGTGCATCAAACATTTTAATTTTCTTTTTTACATTTTACTTGTTTACCAGCGCAAATGACTTGACTCGCGCGATGAGCGATGTCTTTCATGTTTGACTGACGTAATCTTCCCGCAACCTGCGGACAGGGAAGATCAACACGACATTTTATTAGTTAATTTTATAAGATTATAATTTTTTTTCATGAAAATTCTATTTACATTTTTAAAATATGTACGTTATAGGGGGTTTGACGTTATAGGAAAAAACTGCCGCAAACGTTATAGGGGGGTTTACTGTAATAAGAAAACTAAGCGAGTACTCGGATAGGTGTCCAACAAAAACTATGAATTCAGGTAATTCTTTATAACATTTCCCAGGGGGGATGTAAGTGGAAGGGACCCATTACCTCCGCATGTTTTACATAAATATTTATGTAAGTATCCATCCTTCGTTGAATAAATAATTATAAAACAAATAATATAAATTTCAGTTCAACTGAAATAATATTAAAATGAACCAGTGTTGTAGTTTGACACTGGGGGAAATATTAATGTGCAAGACTTATTCTTTAATCTATAAAATTAAGAGCGATTTAATATAGTCGTGCATTTTCTGCATTTTTTGCAAAAAAATAATATTTGCTGCTGTTACCAAGCGGGCAATGTTTTTTCTCGCTCGCATTCGGTATGATTTACCGAGTGCGAGTGAAACATGCTAGTGGCACGTGCTACGAGAGATCAGTCTGCGGTTTACGCGTCATGTTGATTAGGCAAAAAATCCAAAATATCGACCAAATTATGTATAGCTAATTATATTCTCAGAATAATTCATTTCTTATCCAAAAAATCAACAAAAATATATTAACCCTTTGTACTCCACTGTTCATACGCATTGGACAGCTATTTTTACCAGCAGCTCCACTGTCCATAACGTGTGGACATTTTTTCTTTAATTATTTTTACAAAGTATTTTTAGCATTTCGGATATTTTTTTTTTACCTGATGAGTCAGGAATATGTCCTAGAGATAATATTTATTTTTCTTTGAATTGAACCATTCAATTGTTTCTTGGAATGTAGGAAAAAAATATGTTCAATTGAAGATTATAATGTACACTTTCAACGATATTTAGTATCTGTTGAACTGTTACTAGAGAGGATTATATTTGTAGGGGTGTTTCAATATTTTTTGGATAGCACATAAGTTTTTTTACATCCTGTGTGTATAGATAATTATATATATAGTTGTAAATGGAGTTAATTTTAGCATTTATAGCTTTAAAAAAATGTCTCGAGCTAGGAAGATCTCCACTATCAGCAATGCATTTAGAAAGCAATGATGTTAGGTTAGGTTAAGTTAGGATTAGGTCCAGGTCCAAAGGTCAGGTCAGGTCCAGTCAGGTCAAGGTCAGGTCAGATCAGGTCAAGGTCAGAGTCAAGGTCCAGGTTAAAGTTAGGTTAGAGTTAGGTTAGGTTGGAGTTGGGTTGGAGTTTAGGTTATATTAGGTTAGGTTAGGTTAGGTTAGGTTAGGTTAGGATTACATGAGTAAAATTAGATGAGATATTAGAACGACTGGAGTTATCTGAAGAAAAAATATTTTATTGGGTCCAGATTCCAAAATAAAAAAACCAGAAATTAGCAGTTAGGAGAAAATTGCATTTGAAAAAAGATACCAACGTCATACTCTCAATGCATTTTTCTGGAGAGATAGAAGCGTATTGCTTAACAATACTAAGTACAAGTTTACATCATCATCCAAATCAGTGAGGAAGGAGAGTCAGGAAGATCTCAGCCTACCCAACCTGAACTTGCCTAAAATGAAACTGAATGCGAGAAAAAGAAGGTAAAGCTAAGCCAAGAAATTTCGACAGAGATTGTTGATAGAGTTATTTGGAAATTTTCATTGCCGTGAAATCCAAACCAGCGCGTGCATCAACGAAGTGATCAAGAACAGAGATTGGATGCGTTGCTCCCCATTTTCATATATGATGCCACAAAATACAAAGACTGTTTAGTATATTCCTGATCGCAATGCACCACAGAAAAGAAGGAGAACAACATTTTTTGCGATGCATTGCGAGCGAAACCATCACTTCATCCTGCAGAATGTTTTGGAATATATCACACTACAATTTTTTTAATTTATTTCAATAAATAAACATCTTATCAATAAAATAAATTTCTTTTTAAAACAAAAAACATGTTTTACCCACTTTTTACAAAATTATCTTTTATTTAAGAAAATTATCTAAAAATTGCTTGGAGCTGGTATAATTTTTTTGAAAAAACCTTTGGAATTCAAAGGGTTAAGGTTATTTAAAAAGCTGACAAGAAAAGCGAATAATTTATTTTTAATCCCAAGAATGAGGTATTAAATTACGCGATTCATTATAAATGAGTCCACTAAGAGGTATAAAGAAAAACAATGAAAAAAATATACAGTTAGCCCTCCTATAACGAAGAAATCGAAACCACGTTATACAAGCCATAGGCACGAAATAAATACATTGATTATTTTTCCATTCGCATATTTTAATTGACCTTGTTCAATGTCAATGCGTTACATACATATTTACGAAATACGTAATTTGATCTTGAAAATTTACGTTCTAGGAGGGATTGTCCGCGGCATATTAGGGATTATTATAGGAGGGTTTACTGTGGATGAACAAAACCAGGTCAAAAACAGACTTTAGCTTGTTTGACTTAAGCTAAAAAACATTTTTCCTACAAAATTGTCATCAGAGAAGTATGGGTCAGTTATTTTTTTTCTCAAAAAAATCATCATAATAATCAAAACTCGTGAAATTATTTGTTGGAAACTAAAATTAATTTAGGTTGTTATTTAGAAAAACTTGTTATCAAATTAAAAAAATGTATTTAGATATTTATTTTAATTTAAAAACTTGAAAGGTGAACGTCGACAACATAAAATTAAAAATAAAAAAAAAGATTTTTTTTCCAAATTTTTCGGCTTTTTTTTCAAAATTCGCTTTCTGATAATATCAAAATATTATATATATATATATATTGTAAATGTATCTAAAAATATAATACAATTTGCAATTATTGTTTCATGGGTCCTTTTATGTCGGAATTATTACTAGCTTCCCGTATTACCATTTTACGCTGCATTACAAAGGGATCATATGTCATCCAGAATTTGCGCGTCAACAGGATTAATTACATATATGATCCATATATTGAAATGATTCAAACATTGTTAGGCCCAAAATTAATTAGATAGGCCTATATTGGTTTTGTTTCCAAATATACTATTATTAAAAAAAGGATTTATTTATATTTTTACAGGGAGACTATCGCATAAAAATGATTATCAGATTATGTATTACTAGATTTAATATTAATTAATTCTTAGAGTACCTTGCGTCTAAGTAAGTTTAAAACAAGGCAGTTATCGCCAACATTTTATGCGTGATTGGCGAACTGGGTCATTCTGTAATGCCAATCACGCATTGTCTTTTAAATAAATAAATAAAGAAATATGCGGTGATTAAATTATCATTTATTATATGGAACGTTTTGCACACATTTTGAAAATTATTCGTCGAATGACCTTATTTTGGCACATTTTTATTTAAAAAAAAAATGGCAAAGCCCTCCGCGAATACCCAGCGCCCTAATATTAATATATCACTCCGACATGATATCTACACGTCGTAAAAAAAAGTTTAAAAACACGGACGCGTAGATGTGGGAACAAACACACGGGGGCGCCCAAAGTTTTGGCACTTCGCCGATCCCTGATTTATGCGCTGAGTCCCGGGATCCCGGAGCCCCGCGGTCCCCACGGGGACCCTAAGCCATTTCGCCCAAATTTATGTAAGCCCCGGTCCGGCCCTGGCTCATTTGCCTCGCCCGTATTGGCTATTAAAATAAACACCGAAAGCAAATTGCGGTGTCGGCCGTAAAAAAACACCGATATCGCCCAATTGATTTTCAATCGGATAAATAAATATTTATCCGGGCGATACTATCGGTATCGGCCACTTGACAAACTGCAAAGAGCCATCTAATACAATAATAATATTCCAAAAATAATATCTTACATATTTGTATATCAATATTATATGAAATAGAGCCAGTATACCCTGGGAAGGAAAACCCTAATCTGTTGACCAATAATCGGTCTTAATCTCGATACTTTCGCTCCTCTTCCTTCTTTCTAGGGGGACCCCTCTCTGAGGAGGTCTTTCCCATGATGAAAGGATTGCTATTGCGCGACAGGGCTAATAATCACTTGCGACCAGCTACTTGAGACTCATTCTGGACAGATATGCATATGTATGCCTGTGTATGCCTGTGTAGGCATGTGTATGTGGTCGCTCGCTACTTGTCACTCGTGACTCGTTATAAGCAGATAGCGCCTTAGAGAAGAGAAGAAACGAATACCGAGACAAACCCCCTCTTACATGCCTGGACACAGTCGAGAGGGTAAAATCCGATACCAACATGGTAGAAGATGCACGTGCAATGCCAGCAATGGCCAGAAGAGGGAAACTCTTTACAAAAAACCGCATACCAAGACGGCTCGGGTCCCCGCGGTATGGACACGAAAGGGGAGCCCTCACGCCACGTGTGAGACTCAGGTTCCTTTGGCCTCGACTACCATGCGAGAGTTTGGTAAGGCCATGCCCTCAGCGAGTGAGAGCCTTGTGACTGGCAAATGATAATGATGATGATACGTATAATTGTGTTGTTGTAAATAATTTTATTTTTCTTCATAAAGCCTAATTTTGTTTTTGTTCGACGAATACAGAGACTAATCATAACAATTATGCTTTTGACCAAAAAATCTATCCAAAATTTCATTTTATTCTTCAAATCGCTTAGCACAAAAAAACACGAGAAATAATATAATATCTTATCGACGTCAACAATAAAGTAAGCATAAACTTTTTATATATATACTTTAATTCAAAAAATATTTGTCATTTTGTAAAAAAAATATATGAGATTATTCTTAGAATAAAAATAGTTATTAATGCTTTATAATTTGGTCGATATTTTGGATTTTTTAACAAATTAATAGGCCGCGTAAATGATAACGCTCTCGGCTGTGCCTCACCGTAGACTGAGCTCTCGCAGCGCGTGTCAATCGCACGTTTCACTCCGACTCGGCACATCGTACCGGATGCGAGCAAGAAAAAACATCGCGCGCGTGAACAGCAGCGAATATTGCTTTTTTTTTGGCAATTGCAGTCAATAAACGACTATGATATTTATTGTATTTATTCTTAAGACTTTTTTAGACCAATTAAAAAATACTTATTTGAGAAAAATCAAAAGATTTGGGTCCCCTATAGACCCCATCGGCACGCCTAGGTAATACGATTAAATTAACTTAAATATTTGATTTTATTTTTAACACGATTATATTTTTTATGAATAACATTTTATCAGAAGTGGAGGTATTGTTCGAGTTGGTTAAAAAAAACTGTATTTCCATAGTTCCAAAGAGCAAATACTTGCCAAAAACACAAAATTAGAAGCATATTTTGCATTTTTAATTAATTTTGAGTCATAAATAACTTTCGATTCAGGTAGACAGTCTTTATTGTTTGGATTTACTCGCAGTGATTCACCCGACAGGGGGATTTTTGTTTTCACTACGTAGATAAGTGGACTATCAGTCACATCCACTCTACCCCCCAGTTCTTGCTCATACGAACTACTACATTTTCTGTTCTTTACAGATTTTTTTGAGTGGAAAACCCTTCATTAATTATGAGCAAGTCAATCAGACCCTTGGTCTTTTCTTTAAGTCCAAACCCACCAAATTTTATGAGGCGGGAATCAATAAGTTTCCAAAAAGATAGAAGAAGGTTTAACAGTGGTAAATACATAATAGATTATATAATTGTTTATATATATATGTACATTTTTTAAAGCAAAATAAAAGTATGAAAAAAACGGTTATTTATGACTCAAACTAATCTTAAATAGAAACAGCAGAGTTTATTTGTCTAATGACTAAAAAAATAAAATCAATTGTAGATGGTGAGATGATTAAACACATCGTTTACGGGGCATGAGGATTCTACGACGAAAGCAATTTTGCGTATGTCCGGGGCGCGCATATCACTCGCTAGCCAACACTATACGTTTGATCGGCTGTAACTTTTATAACGTTTAGTTTTTTTTAAATATTTTCTTATCGGTAGGGTATTACATTACCTCTTTTAATTGAGTTTAGCTTTTTAAATTACTTACGGGAAATTTTTAAGAATTAAATTGAAAAAAAAACATTGTAGAAATCATCACAAGTACAACAGATACATTTAAAGCTAAATTAGCTCTTTGAAAATCACACATGGAGAAAGATAAAATCGAATATGAAAATGGTAATAGAAAATCTTTGCTTTGGAAATACCACCTATCAATTTCCCAAACATTTTCATCACATATTTAAAAAATATGATACATGATTCGATTTAATCCTTTCTCTCATATAGAGAACGATGTGACCAATTTAATCATAAATCTAAAAAGCTTAGGATTAGAAATTATAAATATAAAAAAATATATTTAAATAAAATCACACTGTAACGAAGAAAATTTTCGCAATTTAGGAAATGGAAATAAATTTCCATTATCAAGAAAATGTGCTCTAAAAATTTCGTCGACATATGCTTGTGAATGTTTGTTTTCCAATATCAAATACCTAAAATCATAAAGTTGGCTACAGATTTGAAATATTACTTTTCCTCTTCTTTATCCGACGGTGGCCGCAAAGCTTCTGCATTTCAGAAAAGTGTCCGCCTAGATAAAATTGGTTGCCGACCTCTGCTATAAGATAATAATTTTCAGTTATTAACATTTTAGGTTAAATATAACATCAATAATATTTTTCATTAAACATTTCTGACTCTAATTAAATTATTATTATTTTATTAAATAATACGAGGTTTAGAGATCCAATATGGCTACGTATGTCAAAATACGTCAATGTACAAGTGTACTCGTTCAACACCAACCAAAATTGACTTCACATTTTTTTTTCATCTAACCTTGAACAAATAGCATCACAGCTATGTTTATTCACCGTATTGACCAATTGTGGTAGCATTGGTATTGACCAATTATGGTAAGCGCATTTATATGACACGCTCAGCTTGCCACTGCAGATGTGTCATTGAACGTACGTTATGTTCTAATATTTAAATTCGTAAAAAATATGACGCTCTGCAAAAAATATATTTTGAGATGTTAAAGCATCCCTATGGTCCTGATATTTTTATTATATGCATTTTTCTTAATATTGCGAGAGCGAATCAAATATTAACGGGAGTGTTTTACCCTCCAAGCCCAGGAGAGATTACGAGGAAAACGGCTTCCTTCACGTGAAATCCGTCTTAATATCTAGATATTTTCCCTACCCTTGTGGTTCCTCTGCTTCATGTTCAGCTGTTTGTAGAACCACGAGTTAACAGAGGTCTTCTGCTCGATTGTGTAAATACTCTTGGCTCATTCCGATGAGAATGGAGATTATTTTCGTATTCCCAGCTGTTATGAAACGTTGAACCACCACTATACCCCAAGAGTGGAAACAGGAATAAAAACATGAATTAATTAATCTAAAAATCAACAGGTTAAACTTTCGTGAAGTATTATATTAATATTAAAGATGGATCACTGTAGAAACTTTATCATCTGATCTAAAATTACCGTCTATTGTATAATAAAATACTATTATTCTTATGAAAAGTTACATAAAAATGTTTTGATACATGACTTTCTGATGATAATGACGTTTTCTATTGTAGGATATTTATAAATATGTTAAATAAACAAATTAAAATATATTATAACCAGTGGTGGGTTGTGGTTCAAATATTTGGGGGTGCTGCAGATGATTAAAAGTTAAAAAAAGTATATTCCAAAAGTAGCTCAGTATGTACAGCGCGGGACTGCTCCGTGTGGCAGCGCAACAAAGTGGTTAGCGACGAGAAACCCCCGTTGCCGTCCCACATCCATCCAATGCAATGACGCTAGTGGCGCTGATGAACAAACAGCGTTCTTGCTCTACACCGCGCGAGGTAACACTAAATACATGATGATGATGATTTTGTATGGCTTTTACTTTGCCATTCTTCGCATGCTCGTCGTTGGTGGAGTTTCCTCCGCCATTTCAGAGCACGCCAAGAACAACATTAGTTGGCTACGTAATCCTGGTGCAGGTTGACCCACTAGCCTTACGGAGGGGCGGGCCCCTCTTTGGGCCAGCAGACCAACATTGCACGCCTTAGCGATAGTCTAAAACAGCCGCAGGCTGTGGCATTGCTTACATCCGTACGAGTTTCCTCGTTGCCGCTACGGCCTGGGAACTAAGGACGGAACGAGTTTGTAGGAAGCGGAAATGTGATGGGAAATGGCTCAAGGAACTATCCCAGCATTTGCCTCTGAATGGCTAGGGAGCCGGGTCAAACTAGCCCTGGATAGTCGCATCTTTACACCAGTTACTGGTGACAGAGATACAAAGAATTGTTTCTAGATACCTCTACGTGGTTATTCTAAAGCATGCGTTTCTACATACCTTGACGTGATTAGCACTAAGCATGCTTTGAGTCTTAAGCAGTTATTAGTTGGTCAACAGATTAGGGTCTTCTTGGAATGAGTAAGGTAAATAGCGCAGCAGGGTGAAACGACCTAAGAATTCTGAAAATAAGAAGTAAGAAGCACTCAAATCTATATACGATTATTGTAGGTGGTAGATCAGTATGACTTGCGATGGCCGTGGTTTTTGTTTGATCTTAGCTTGCACCCCCCCCCCCCCGGCATCATTCGGTTGGGAAATGCCGACATAATATCAATAGACACATATCATCATCATCATTTGCGAGTCACAAGGCTCTCACTCGCTGAGGGCATGGACCTTACGAAGCTCTCGCATGGTAGTCAAGACCAAAGGACCTGAGTCTTAGACGTGACGTGAGGGCTCACCTTTCGTGTCAATACCGCGGGGACCCAAGCCATCTTGGTATGCGGTTTTTTGTAAAGAGTTTCCCTCTCTTGGCCATTGCGGGTTTTGGACGTACATCTTCTACCATGTTGGTATCGGATTTTACCCTCTCGACCGTGTCCAGGCAAGTAGGAGGGGGTTTGCCTCAGTATTCGTTTGTTCTGTTCTCTAAGGCGTTATCTGCTTTTAACGAGTCACGAGTCACGAGTAGCGACTGACCACACACCTATATAGATATACACAGGCGTACATATGCACATCTGCCCAAAACAAGTCTTAAGTAGCCGGTCGCAAGTGAATATTAGCCCTGTCGCGCAATAGCAATCCTTTCATCATGGGAAAGACCTCCTCAGGGAGGAGTCCCCTAGAAAGAAGGAAGAGGAGCGAAAGTATCGAGATTAGACTAATTATTGGTCAACAGATTAGGGTTTTCCTTCCCAGGGTATACTGATTCTGTGGTGAGACATCCGTTAGAGACCAGATTTATTTATGCACACAAGGATATGTGTACATAAATAAATGTATGCATGTATGTCGAGAGGGTAAAATCCGATACCAACATGGTAGAAGATGTACGTCCAATGCCAGCAATGGCCAAGAGAGGGAAACTCTTTATAAAAAACCGCATACCAAAACGGCTCGGGTACCCGCGGTTTGGACACGAAAGGGGAGCCCTCACGTCACGTGTGAGACTCAGGTTCCTTTGGCCGCACTACCATGCGAGAGTTTGGTAAGGCCCATGCCCTCAGCAAGTGAGAGCCTTGTGACTGGCAAATGATGATGATGATATAAACATTATTTTTGAGAAAAACGTAAAATATGCCTTATAATCCCTCATTTAAATAAGGATCGAACTGCACAGTATTTATTCTAATTAGCCAAAAGCTAACAAATGAAAATAAGAGATCTGTTGCAATAATTTTAAATTTGTAGCTTGCACGTTGTAAATAAAGGTTGCTCACCCCTGCCCTAATATAATAATACAAGATCAAATTGAAAAATATTCTGCAACCCATCAAATCATTCAAAGTACCACACCTTCATCTGTCAGTTGCCCACAATACTTGACAAACAAACAAAAGAGTAAATAAATAATAAAATGAAACATAAGGACAGCCTTATGTTTCATTTTATTATTGTTTTGTTTCAGTAAAATTTCGGGTAAATATGTGACGTATGCCCGGCACGACATTGACGAGGGTTACGTCATCACGTGATGTTAATGATAATCCCGCGAAAATATTAAAAAAAACACACATATATTTTCGCATTTTCATCTCAAGTTGTGCTAAACGCACGTTCCATGTGTTTGTTTCGGCGTCGCCTCCCGTTCATTATTCGTCAATTATGACGCACGTCAAAGCTTGATTCGAGACGAAAATTTTTGCGATGTTCCCGCGTTATTTTCGGTGAATAACAACAGGGTTTGTATTGTATAAACATTTGCACAACCGAGTACGAAATCAAAGTTTGAACCATTCCATGCCCGTCGCTACAACAATCCAACTTTTAATTGTTGAATTAAAACTAATAATTGAAATAAAATTTACATTGTACATATTGATGCTGTGTTTGATGAAGTAATTAATTGAGTTTCGGGCGTGCTCCGAAATTTTGTGCGTGCTCCCAGAAATCACCAATATTAATTAATTTGTCGGATAATATAATAATTGGTTCTGGTGGAATTTTAAAATCGTGCTGATTTAATTAGCTAGTGATTTAAACATGGCGTATTGTATAAATTTAAATAAATAAATTGGTATTGGATTTAAATCATACAATACAGAAAAACCCTCCTATAACGCTCTCTGCTATAATAGAAAGTAAATTATTAAGGTCAAATGACAAATTTCGTAAATATGTAAATGTTTCTTAAAAATTATCATATATTGACTTCGTTTAATTTACAAAATAAAATAAAAAACGCCCTATTTCCAAATATTGTATGGGTGTCTTAGTTTTCTATAACACGGATTTCTATAACGTGGTCTTGATTTCTTAGTTAAATCATAAATCATCATTTTAAAAAAATCTGTCACATAAAATAAAATTTTATTAAAAGTGGTTAGTCAGTAAAATTATGATCCATGAATTTTACAGTATTTTACTTGAAACTCATCAACTTAAAGCAATATGAAATGTCTATTATTGTCGTAGGGATAAAGTATTTTAATAAAAAAAGGATAATATTTAGCATTACATATTGATATTTATTACAGATCATCATTGAAACTTACCGGAAGATGGAGCAACGTAGCGGCAGATCAGATAAAATGGAGAAGAGTGTTGGATGATGCCAGGGCTCTATAATAGGGCTGTTGCACCTATGATGATTTATTACAGATATCACATAGGGCGGCTCGTCCGTATACACTGCGGAACTGCAGCACCCCCAAGCAAATTTAAGAAAAAATATATTTTAATATATTAATACGGGGTTCCGTGGAACCTTCCGTGGAATCTATCACGATAATTTGGCAAGTTATACACTGCAACACATTTAAACGATCTGTCAAGGCGGCTCAAAACCAACGGCGTCGTCCGAAGGGGGTCTATTTATAAGGGAAAATAGACCCCAAGCATTATAAATAAAGATATTGATGATATCTTCAGCAATATCATGCCTTTTTATAAGAATAAAAATAATTATTCATAATATGCTTAAAAATTTGGTAGATATTTTGATTTTTTCTACCAATCAATATGAGGCCTAAATGACGCACACGCTTGACGATGTCCCGCCGTAAACTAAGGACACGCCGCCTGTATTCTCGCGGAACGTGTTATTTGCAAACGTTTTATTCGCATTTAGCATATCGTACCGGATGCGAGCGAGAAAAAATATCGCGCAAATGGCATCAGCAGCGAATATGGTTTTTAATTTTTTTTTGCAATTTCGGACAATAAAGTACAATGATTATTTATAATGAATATACTTTTTGGACTTTTTAAGACAAATTAAAAAAGTTTGTAATTTGTAGGATTTATTTTAAAAGAGTTTGGGGTCCTTAATAGATCGCTATTGACATGGCTAGGTCAAAAAATACAAGGAGTTAAAAAAGCATATCCAAGAACTGTGAATAATATTAGTTTTATTTCATATATGAAATAATTAAATATAAATTCTGAAAATTGTTCCTTAAAGTTGGTTTTGAATTCCCTTTTATTTATAATTTTTTTAAATGTAATTTGAGCACATTAGCATAGAAAAAAGACACAGTCGAGAGG